>BDDC01000005.1:93482-104766 GCA_001662425.1 Chlamydomonas sphaeroides
GATATTGTCTGTGGGCGGACGAATGCGGCGGTAAGCAATCAAGGTGATGACAACACGTACCAGCCAGAAGCCAGAGGTGGAGCGGAGGGGAAGGGGTCGGGTGTCGTTGCGGCCCCCACGTACGAGCCTGCTCGGCAAGCCCTGCTCATAAGCAGGGCCTGATGCTTAGGCATCGCAAGCATGGCCGGTTGGACGCCGCGCTTGATAACGTGTCAAGCGAGCAACATGCTGCCCGTCGCCTGCTGCTCCCTGGCTAGCTACGATAGATGGCGGAGGCGGCACCTGCGCCGCTGTGCGATTGTTCACCTGTCTGGATGCGCAGCTCGCTGAGGCCCGCCGCCATGCTGCTGCCGCAGGAGGGCACCACGGCCTGCAGCAGATACCTGCTCCTGCGCTGCTGCCCTGATGCTCCGTCAAGACTGGGGCCAAATAGCCACATGCACAGCTCGGGCTGCCTGTCCGTTGCGTCTGGCATCTGCGCGGTCGCACGACCGCACACACATGTCGTTGAATGCGGCTAGCTACCGAGGACATGACAACGAACAACAAATAAACAAACGAACGAGCAAGCGAACCCCAGAAGGCGGACACCAACGGGTTGCCCTTGTATGTTTGCTGTGTGCGCGACTGTATGTGGGCATGAGGTTCCTTCCATGTAGCTCGCATCATATCAGCTTGCTTGGGCTTCGCAGCGCAGCAACAGCAGGCAGGGCCGGCGACGTGCGTGCGTGCATTGCCGCCTGAATGAAGCTGCGGCCGCCCGTACGGCTGACATGATCGATCCCGGCACGATGTACTAGCTATAGCTAGCTAGATGCATGTTGCACGCATGCATGCAACGCAGCACGTGCATGTCAGACAAACGACCCATCCCACCTGTGCAATCACGAGCTGCAGGGCGCCAGAGCAGAGGTCGTCAATGGGGCATGCCAGGTAGGGGAAGGCAGGCGGCCTGCTCAACGCGTAGATTGGCAGGCACGCACGTACGTGGGTGGGCGGGTGCGTGTGGGGAGTACATGCACGCATAGCTCTGGATGAAGGACAAGAAGCTGGCATGTGCGCGCGCGGGACCAAGCAAACAGGACACCGGGCGGGCAGGAGATCCTGTGTAACCTGACGGGGCCATCTAATCCGCGCATCATGCATGGTGCACGCAACAATGGCGCTGCAACAGGCCTCAGCACATAGCACAGGTAGGGCTTGCGACATGTGCATTTATAGCGGAGGGACTAGCAACCTGTGCGCGCGGCCCCAGCGACTCACGGCGGTCTAGAAGGGCTGGGCTGCGGCGGGGGCGGTCTAGGGCGTGGAGGTGGCGGGCTGGCACGCCGAGGCGGAGGACTGCGACGCGGAGGAGGAGGCCTGACGCGTGGTGGTGGCGAGCTGGCAGGCCGCGGCGGAGGGCTGCGACGCGGAGGAGGAGGCCTGACGCGTGGAGGTGGCGAGCTGGCAGGCCGAGGCGGAGGACTGCGACGCGGAGGAGGAGGCCTGACGCGTGGTGGCGGCGGGCTGGCAGGCCGAGGCGGAGGACTGCGACGCGGAGGAGGAGGCCTGACGCGTGGAGGTGGCGAGCTAGCAGGCCGCGGCGGAGGACTGCGACGCGGAGGAGGAGGCCTGACGCGTGGTGGCGGCGGCGGGCTGGCAGGCCGCGGCGGAGGACTGCGACGCGGAGGAGGAGGCCTGACGCGTGGTGGCGGCGGGCTGGCAGGCCGAGGAGGAGGACTGCGACGCGGAGGAGGAGGCCTGACGCGTGGAGGTGGCGAGCTGGCAGGCCGCGGCGGAGGACTGCGACGCGGAGGAGGAGGCCTGACGCGTGGTGGCGGCGGCGGGCTGGCAGGCCGAGGCGGGGGGCTGTTACACGGGAGCGGCAGGCTAGGCTGGCAAACGCCGACCTCGACGCATGCTGTGGCAACAGAGCAGCGATAACAGGGACTGTGAGGGCTTGCAGGTTGCTGGCGACGTCTGCCGACGCAGAGCCACGGATGGACTTCCCAATCAACATCGTGCTCGGCAGAGCGCAGGCTGCTGTACATTACCTGTCGCTATGAGCAGCGCTATCGCCAGTCGATGCTTTGACATTGCAGCGCTGCTTTTCTGGGGACGCAGGCCTGGGTACAAACGGAAGATGCGCCGGAATGTGTAATTCGAGAGCACCCACTTCATAATGCAGCGCAATCATCGTCGATTGGAAGGCACATGTTACGGGTTGATAAAGCGACAAAGAGGGGCAGGTCTCGGGTGTAAGTTCCGAAGCGTTACGCAGAGCTGCGCAGAGGCACGCTCGATATGACGTATGTCGTTGTGCAGGTTATGCACCTGAACGCGCTAAAATGTGGAATGTCGCGTTAGTACGTCCCCATGCCCGGCGGCACGATACCCCGGCGATGCCCCTCGGTTGCCCAACCGAAGTCGCTGGTCCACGCCTTCAGGCCCCCTGCTCCTCACTCGTAATCAGGATCGAAGGTTTGTAAGCGATCATCCTTGACCGGCGCCACACGTACTATGAAACCCGGTGAAGTTTTTTGCAAGACCATAACAGTAACAATGTCCTGCCCCTCTTGGTCACTGGTGCTATTTGTCCTGCCGTAGCGCTACTAGCGCCCAGCCCGCTTCTACCGTTTGCTTGCTTGTCCGCTGCGGTCGCCATGTACATGATGCGTAAACTACCGGTATGCACGAGCCGATTCCGGTATGCACGAGCCGATTACGCCGCGGGCCGCGCCGCGCGGGTGGCGCGGGCGCCGCGCGGGTGGCGCGCCCCGTGGGGCCACCCCTTGCTTGGACTGACTTGCTGTGTTGCTAATTGCCACATCTGCTTGGGCGGCCAGCAGGTGCGATGGCCCGTGCGGCTGACTGTGGCAAAGCAGCGGATCCCAGCATGGCCCGCCGCTGCGTTGGCAAGGGGTCGCGAGCACCGCACACGGCTCCAGCCACGGACAACTGACTTACACCGGAGTGAAAAATATTTGCTTAAGACCGCCCGGTCAGCCCCGCTGCCAGCGCCACCCGCGCGTCCCCGCCGTTATGCCATCTCCAAGGGCATGCTGGCCCTCCGCATCCAGCCGGACCGCACGCTTCCGCCCCGCCTCGCACCCACCTCACCCCACACGACCCCTCCTCGCCGCAGCTCACACCCCTTGCTCCAGAGCCGGCCCTCGGCCGCCAGCCACCGACAATCCCGCTCCCCCTCCACGCCTTCCTCCCTCCCTGCCGGCCCTCACGCCTTGTTCATGGCCTCGCGCAGCAGCAGCTGCAGCTCGCCCGTGCCCATCATCTGCTCCGCAATGTCGGCGCCGCCAACGAACTCGCCATTGACGTACAGCTGCGGTTTGCAGGTTGCGGGTTGGGGGGCGAATGGGATTGCGTGGGGTGGCGCGGGGCGGCGCAGGATGGCACGAATTCAGGGGGCGGTGCGGGGAAGCCGCAGGCGGGAAGCGGGAAGACATGCCACAGGAGGCAGGGCAGGACAGGGCAGGGCAGGGCAGGGCAGGGCAGCACGGGGCAGTCAAGGGAAGGGCGCGCAGGGTTTCGGCAGCGTGAGCCCGGAGAGGCTCCAGGGGGGTCGCCAGAGCGAGCTGTGCGGCCAGGCGAGCCGGGCGAGGCACACCGGCAGCGCACAGCCAGCGGTGGGACGCGGGAGCCGCACACGCATCATTCGCATGCCTCTGCCTCACGCCTGGAACCCTGCACGCTTCCCACACACCCCCCGCCCCAAAACAAGAGGAACGCAGAGGCGCCCTGGCCCCGGCCGGGCCGCACCTGGGGGATGGTGGGCCACTGGCTGTAGTTCTTGATGGCCTCCCGCAGGCCGGGGTTGTGGTACTCGTCCAGCACGTTGACGACCTCGAAGTCGGACTGCGGGGTGTGGAGGGAGGGAGGCATAGGGGCGCGGGCGGCGGTGTGAGGCGCACGCTGACCACGGAGCAGCCAGCATTGCAGCGCCTTGGACATTCCACGCCATGCGCAGCGCTTGCGGGGGCACTCGCCCAAGTCTCCGACACGCATGGCATGGGCACGCGGCCGTTGCACAGACCACGCTTTGAGCACGTAATGATTGAGGCCTGAGACTTGCACAGACCACGCTTCGAGCACGTAATGTGAGAGGTCACTGTGGCTTGCTAGCAGCAGGGGTTTGCAAGCCTAGGCTTCCGCTCTTTGCCCCGATCCTCTGCCGCTCACCTTGAGGGTGTTGAGCATGTTGAGCATCTTGAAGCTGAAGCCGCACTGCGGCTGCTGCCGGGTGCCCTTGACGAACACAACCACCTGCAGAAGGGGAAGGAGGAGGCAGCGGGGCAGCGGGGCAGGCAGAGTCGCTGGCCAGCAGCAGCAGCCGGGAGGGAGGCGGAGGGTGTTATGTAAGGAGCCGGGAGGGAGGCAGGGCAGTCGCGGGAGTGAAGGGAGCCGGGAGGAAGGGAAGGCGCTCCTGGGGAGGCAGCACTGGGCAACACGCGCCAGGGGGGCACCTTCACGGCGCGAGGCAAGCCACGCGCAGAGCGGGCCGGGCCGCTGTGCGCGGCACCGTCAACACTCCCGCCGTACGCAGGCCCACGCACGGTGCCGTACGGCATGCTGTACGACAGCAACCGCAGCACGCACCGAGTTCTCCTTGACGATGCGCTCGATGAGTCCCTCCATGGTGATGCCCTGGATGGGCTTGCCCGCCGTCAGCCGGATCTCAGGCTTGGCGGCGCGGGCCACGCTGCGCGACTGCCACTTGGTCTCGCCGGGCGCGTTGCCGGGCGGGATGGCGCCAGTCTCGGAGACTGCGACGGACGGAAGGTTTGGAGGGGCCAGAAGGGGCTTGGTCCTTATGTGGGCGGGGACGAGGGCTGGGCTTGGCGCGTGGGAGAGGCAGTGTGAGTGGCGATGGTGTGTTCAAGTGTTGTGTAGAACAGAACCCCGTGTGAGCGCCGACGGCTGTGGGTAAGCCGGCGGCGCCTGACCCACTACATGATGGGGTTGCCGCTCTCACCCGCCTCCTCGACCCAGGCCTTCCAGGCCGCGGTCAGCGCTTCCCGGCTGTTGTCATCGAGGATGTTGTACTTGATGGAGCCGGTCAGGTCCGGCAGCTCCTGCATGTGGGTCGCCACGCTGGCGGACACCTGTATGGTTGGCATCAAATCGGTTGTATTGGATGGGTTGCGGAGGCTGGGGGAAAGGGGCTAGCGGGCTTGGCGGAGGTCGGCGTGCGCGATGCACGCACGGATGGGTGTCCCAAGCCGGCCAGCGCAAGCACCCGCACCTTGCGCGAGAGGCCAATGTACTGCAGCACGCCAGCCTTGTCGTAAACGGCATAGACGCCAGCCGAGCCGGGGTACTGGCTGAGCTCGCCCTTCTCCATGACCGGAACCGCCTTCGTCTCGCTGAGCGCAGCGCGAGAAATCACCGAGGCACGTGCAGGGACAACGCGGCTGGGAGTGAAGGGTGCAAGCACGCCCTTCGGCATGCGCGCCGCAGGGGCGGAGCGCATCGCCGGAGCGGTCGTTCGGCCTAGCGACTGCATGGTTACAAAAGGGTGTTGCGTCGAAGCTATGGGATGAGTGAATTGGAACGACGGTGAGGAAGTCGCAAAGTTGCCATACCCGTGCCGTGCCGCAACTTGGCCTGCCCGACCCCCCCTCTCCCCCGCGAAAGCGGAGGTTTGTCCCGTGCCACAACTTGGCCTGCTCAAGCCCCTATCGCCCTTCAATGATATATCAATGTTATTCCCAAAGGTACGTCCAGCATATGCGTGGTGACGATGCAGAGTGCTCCAGGGCACTGCGTGCTCAGGAGGTGCGAATGACAACGCGAACCCAAAAGCTTCAACTGAATGGAAGCCAGCTGCCTTGCACCCCTGCACCAACTCCCGAACATGCTGCAGCCCCGTGGCGGCATGCTGCAGCCCCGTGGCGGGCCCCGGGGCCAGGGGTTGCTGATGTACGAACGATGCGACTACGTGAACCGGTATATTCCTGCCGTCAAGCTGGCTCGCGCGCGCTGAACCCAGGATGCTGACGTAAATCAGGCAACCCCCGACGATATAGCGGCACCACCAAGGTAAAGAGGTTGCGAAGACAGTCCTTATCCTGAGTGCTCAAGTTACATCCCACCGGCGACAGCACCACTCTTCGACGGCCGAGCGCGCCGCGCCGCCGCGCCGCGCGCGCCCACAGGCCGCCGCTGCTGCCGCCGCCCGCCAGTGGCGGGACCCGCACACCACCACGCCCGGCACGGCGCGCCTCCAGACCCGGCGCGCCTGCCCGGCCGTCTCCTTCCAACGCCTACTACCTTCACTCCACCAGGCTCGCTTAGAACATGGCGACGTTGGGGCGGTTGGCCTTGTAGAGCGTCCGGAACTCCGGCTTGGAGGGGCGCGACAGCTTGTGGGTGATGGGGAACTGGATCTTCTCGTTGTGGAACTGCTTGGTGTTGGCGCGCTTGCAGCTGTGGTAGTCGACCGTGGCGGTCTTGATGATCTGCATGAGGAAGCGGGGCCGAGGGAGGCACGGTCAGCCACACAACACGTGCAGTCGTCATAAGTGTTGCATCAGCAGCATCGGCCCCATCCGCACGACCGTGCAGGTCGAAGTCAGCCAGCAGCCGCGACGACGCGCAGCAAGGAGTTGCTTGCTGGCCGACCCGACAGCCCGCTACCTCCCATGGTTACCCCTCGCAATGCCTTTTCTGGACCCTGTCCGCTGCTGCGCTGTGCCAACGCCAGCCAGCCAGCTGCCTGCTTGCTTGCTGCTGCTGCTCGGCTTTGCTGCACACTGGCGGCAGGCCAAGCCGCTCGTCCTCCCTCCGACTGTGGCGTCCAAGCAGGCGTCAGGCAGAGCCGCTGGCCCATCCATGTCGCCTGCGACCGTCCCGCTTGCTGCTCCGCCCCAAACGCCACGAGCACCCGCTGTCGTGCCAACCCCAGCCATAACCTCCCACCCCCTCCCTTCCGCCGTTCGAAAGATTCACCGAACCCGCCTAGGCCCACCTGCCCTTCCAAAAATCGGCTAGCTCGTCATTTCCCACCCTTGCCAAGTTCGCGTTTCCCCTCAAGCCTTTGCCTCCTGCGCCGCTGGCCGCACCTGGATGGCCGAGGGCCGCACGCGGTGGCGCGACGCCATCTCCTGGTACATCTGGCCCACCGAGCCGTTGAGGGTCACGTCGCGGTACTCCTTGTACATGTTGTGCACGCCCGTGCGCGACGTGTAGCGGACCCACACGCCGTAGTTCTTGGCCAGGGTGGGCTTGCGCTCGAAGATCTGGGGGCAGAGGGCCGGACAGTGAGTGAAGCCGGGACTTGCAAGCAACCGGCGCGTGCGCTGACGAGCCAGCACGGGGCGAAGCGCTGGCGGCAGGCGCGGTGGCGCCAGGAGAGCGGACCTGGCGCCCCGGCCGAGCGTGGGCGGGGCGCTCTGTCTGCGCCGGCACTTGCGGCGCCGAGCTGTGCGATGCAGCTGGCTGGAGTTTGACAGGCGCCACCCGGCATGCAGCGCCGGAGAGCGAGGCCCAGCCCAGCAGCGACCGAGCGCTGCGCGCCGCAGCGGTGGCGCGGACCGACACCGACAACCCCCGAAACCCCGGTGTCCTCGTGGCCGCCGCACACCCCGAGCTGCGCTCATGCTGCATGCCGCAAGGCAACGCCTGCCGATACGGCGGCTGCCGCAGCTGCTGTTCGACAGCAGCCGGAGGTGCCGCCGAGCGCGGGCACAACGCGCGCCACGCTGCCAGCCGCCCGGCGGCCTGCGGCAGCCAGCCCTCCAGACCGGCTGCCACCACGCGATGAGCGCTGGCGCCCACTTGCACCCTTGCAGTGACTACGCCAGTGCAAGGTAATCGGTCACCACTGATGAGCCTACAGGCCATGCCACCGAGCCGACCGGGGGCCGGCCCGCGAGCGCGGCGCCGGCGCTGAGGTGCTGGCACAGAAGGCGCACGCCAGACCTGAACCGCCGGCGCGGCTGCGGCGCCGGCGTGGCTGAGCGCCGGTTCATGAAGGCAGGTACATCAGCATGCCAGCATACCCTCCCCAGCTTTCCAGAGGACGCAGTCGCCAGAGGCAGCGCCAGCTGCGCAGCGTGCAGCGCGCGCACTACCGGGCTGGCCCCGCCCCACCGGGGGCGACGCGCGGCGTGGGCATCTTCCCAGCCGGCGCGCCCGGTAGTGGCGCCCACGTATGCGGAGGTAGCTGCAGCTGATACGTGCATATCGCGCCAGCAGCAATAGCTCGTTCCACCCCTGCCGCCCGTGGTGCCCGCACGCGACGATGTTGGGCCTCCCCGCCAGCGACGCCCCGCCAGGCGTGCTGGTACACGCTAGCGGTTGTCCGGGTAGCAGTGCTATTGCGCAAGCCAGCAACGAAGCGGGCCGCGATGCTGCTGCCGTGACCGCCGCCGTGCTGGGAGGCTGCAGGCGCCAGGTCCGGGCTCGCCCTCCGGCCGCTTTCCAGCCGCTGGCGCCAGCCGCTCCACCGCCCGTTGCTGTCATTCGCCGTCCAGGGCCACCAGGGCCACCAGGAACACATCCCCCGCCCTTCACCCCAGCCAGACAACAGTGTAAGGGTGCCCATCCCTGCTGCTGGTCGCCACGCTCCTCACCTCGTTGCACGAGACGATCTGACCGTTGGCCTTCTTCACACGGCGGAGCTTACGGAGGAAGTACCTGTGTAGAAGCGCGGGCACCGGTTCCGCCGTCAGGTCGCCATCGCAGGGGGAACCAAGCTGTTGCTTCCAACACCTAGTCGCAATCTGCTCTTAATGCAAAGAGAGGGCTTATAACGTTGCAGACGCGGCTATGCACATGCTCGCTGACAAGCAGGGCCTGCATTCCCGGCTGCGCGCCGACAAGACCGCTTACCAGAACTTGCTCTTGGCCTTGACGTCATCCTCGGCCCACACCTTCATGCGGTAGACAGTCGGGTTGGCATCCGCGGCCGTGGGCAGGTGGCGGCCCACCACCTGGTACTGGTGCCACTTGAAGGTCCCCTGCGCCAGGCATTCCAGAGGTCATTTGAAAGCCCAGCTTCACAGGGCGCTGCGCGGCCGCGCAGGAAGGGCTCCAGCCGCTGCAGATGCGCCAAACGCCGCCGCCGAAGCTGAAGCTGCGCCTTCGCACCTGCAGCGACATCTTAGCAGGTTCTTCTACACACCCAGGAAAAGGGAGAGCTTTGCAGTTTGCCGCTGGACTAGTCTTGCCGCATGGGGCAATTGCATTGGGCCTTCCAGCGTATTCTCCCGCTCTAACACTTCTACAAACGTCAAGTCTTGAAGCATTTCCTCGTTCTTGAGTCCACCGCTACGCAGGAGCAGGTGTGCAGTGGAAGCGTGTCGAGCGGCAAATGCGCGCGCCAACCGACCCCTAGCTCCCGACGGGCCTCCAGCACGATCTCCTCGACCGTATCTGCTCCTGAACTCATCAGCATGGGATCTGGTGGCTTAGACTATGTTCGATAGCTATCGGCGGGTGATGGCATGCGACAGCATCCCAGCCGTCGAGAGACTTCGGCGGGCCCAGAGGACTGCAGTCGCCTCTGCAAAGATCGGACGCATGCAACTCACGCCTGCCGTCCGTCGCCAACTTGGCTTCAGCGGGAACCGACGACGGGAGCCCGCGGCCTATCAGCGTGCCGGTTGGGCCGATGCCTTGTCCAGCCCCTGCCCCGTTTAATCCTCGCGACGCTCATCTCCTCTTCCACCATTCCCGCTTTTTCCCCCCACAGACGCGCCGCCTGCCAGTTCGCAAGCAGCCAGCGGCAAGGAGCCAGCACGCACATCGCAGGCCCGCCCTCGCAGCCAGCGCCCTCGCAGCCCACACCAGCCGTCAACCTTCAAAGGCCGCAGCGACCATGCCGCTCCAGAAGCGCGACCCCAGCAACCCCGTGGTATTCCTTGACATCACCATTGGCGGCGAGCCCAGTGAGTGCAGCGCGCCGGGGCCACCACCCCCAAGCATGTGTGGCCTGGCACTACCGTCGCTGGGGCTGCCGTCAGCGCCGCCCCTGGTCCCGGGTCCGGCTGGCCACCCCTGGTCCTGTGTACCCTCGCTTGCCGCCCCTAGTCCGACGCGGCTTGCCCCCAATGTGCCCCTCGCCCCGCAGCTGGGCGCGTCCTGCTGGAGCTGTACCATGACGTGGTGCCCAAGGTGGGGCGGGGTGGCTGGGAAGGGCCAAGGCTGGGCTGGCTGGGGTGGAGTGGGATGGGGTGCGGGAGCAGAGAGGGCGGAGCGTGTGGTTCGTGCCCCAGCCCATTGCTGCAGCTGTGCAATGACGCCCAATGGCGCCCAGGGTGGGGCGGGTGGCTCGGGAGGCGTCTTGCGAGCGTGGCGGGGCTGGGGCGGGGCCTGAGGATGGCCGGTGCTCTTATTGGGCGGAGCTACCCCGAGACCTGGCGCCCAGGGTGGGGCCGAGGCCTGGCTGGGATCGGCTGGAAGCGGCGGGGCACGGCTCACGTGGTCTGGGGTGGGGTAGGGTGCGGTGGCTCACGTGGGGTAGGCAGGCTGGGTCTCTGGTGGGCGTTGATATGCACGACCGGCCGGGGTTGGGGCGGGGCTGCTGATGCTGGCTGGGATTCGTCTGGAGGGTGCTGCCATAGTGGATGGAGCCGGAGCCGGCCGCCTGCGCAGGACCCGCAACGCGGCAAGCGGCTCCGGCCCCGCGTCCGTCACCTCACTGGCCCCCGTGTGGGCCTCGCTCGCGCCAAGTGATGCCCCAAACACCTTCCCCCGGCCCCTCACCCATGCTCCGTGACACCAGACCGCGGAGAACTTCCGCGCGCTGTGCACGGGCGAGAAGGGCGTGGGCAAGGCGGGCCTCCCGCTGCACTACAAGGGCTGCAGCTTCCACCGCGTCATCCCAGGCACGTGGGGCGCACGGGCGGGGCCGGACTGGGTGCTGGGCGGGGCGCGGGAAGGGCGCAAGGGCTGGGTAGGGTCGGGGCGGGCTGGGTGCTGGGCGGGGTGGGGGAAGGGCGCAGGCGATGCAGAGGCTGAGCAGGCCGGGGGCGGGCTCGGTGGCTTGTGGGGTGCAATGGAAGCGGAGGCCGCAGGGGCGGGCCGGAGGTGGGGTGCAATGCGGGGCGGAGGCGCCCTGGGTGGCGGCTGGGTGGTGGCCCCTCATCACCGCACAGCGGGGATGTGGCTGCAGTGCGCGATGTGCGGTGGCAGTGCGCGGTGGCAGTGGCGGTGGCAGTGGCTGTACAGCAGCCGCGTCGTCCCAGCAGGGCGCTTGGGCCGCAGGGGGCGGGGCGGGGCGTGGGGTCGGGGCTCGGGCGGGGCGGGGCGGGCGGGGCAGGGGGGAACGGGCGCGGCGCGG
>BDDC01000005.1:105089-116295 GCA_001662425.1 Chlamydomonas sphaeroides
ACGGTCGCGGCGCGGTCGAGGCATGGGGGGGTGGCGTTTCCCGCTCCCTTTCCTTGGCAGCCCGCCAACCCCTCCCCAGCTTGTGACAGCCTGCGCCGCTGCTTAGCAGCCGGCCGGCCGGGCCGGGCATGCGCCAGGGGTGCGGCTCAGGCAGCATGTGCGGGGGCCGGGTGTGGCCCGCGCCGCATGCCGCCGGCGCATGCTGGCTGCTGCCCAGCCCTCCTGACCCGGACGACCGCCTCCATCCCGCCCCCGCAGACTTCATGATCCAGGGTGGCGACTTCACGGCCGGTAACGGGACAGGTGCGCAGCGGCCACCGTTGCCCTCGCCCTTGCCCTGGCGGTCCTGCCACGGCCCCACGATGGCTCCGTGCGCCCGCAGTCCTGTGGCCCAACAGCGCCGCGTGCATCAATGAGGATCAGCCGCCGCTTAGCCACCGCGTCCAATGCTACACTGCCAGCCGCATCCAAGGGGCCGGGTTGCCCGCTGTGCCGACCCGAGGGCCGCGTTCGCACCCACCCACCCAAGCATCCAAGCTCGGCAGCCACACCTAGCGCGCGCGTCCCAACATCGACCGCCAGCTTCACGCCTGCGTCCCTGACTCCATTCCTGCCCTCCCACGCCCTCTTCCCCTCGCCCGTGCCCTCACCCCACCGCCCACTCCTGCCGCCATGCGCCCTCGCCGGCCGCCCCCCGCCTACCCTGCAGGCGGCGAGTCCATCTACGGCGAGAAGTTCGAGGACGAGGGCTTCCCCTTGACCCACGACGTGCCGGGGCTGCTGTCCATGGCCAACGCGGGGCCCAACACTAATGGCAGCCAGTGGGTGCCCCGGGCTGAGCGCAGTGGGCGACGGGGGCGGGGGGAAGCACGGGTTGGGCTCTCGGGTTAGTGTCATGGGCCGGTGCCCGGGCGGCTGCCCACGGTTGAAGCTCACGTGGGTTGCGCCCTTGCCTCCTAACCCCGTGCGACACCAAGTGGATCGCTGCCTGGCGTGTTCGCCCTCCCTCCCGCAAGACTGGCTGGCTGATGCGCCCTCCCTCCCCCGCCCCCACCTCGCCCCCTCCCGCCTCCCCAGGTTCTTCGTGACCACGGTGGCCACGCCGCACCTGGACAACAAGCACGTCGTGTTTGGCCGCGTGCTCAAGGTGGGCCGCTGGGGACGGGGCGGGGCTGCATGATGGGGGCTGGAGCGGAGGGCCCATTGGATGGCAGATGGCGCCACGCGTCGACGCTGTGGGGCCGCTGGCAGTCATAGTCGGGACCCCGGGAGTGGGCGCCCGCGGAAGCTGCTCGCGCCGCTGCCGCCCTGGCTCGACTGGGTGTGTGCTGCAGCTGCGTGCCGTTGCGCCGCGCCACGGCTGACCGCCGCAACGGCTCCAAGGCTCCAACACGACCTGCTGCTGCTTGCGGCGGGCGCTCGCAGGGCATGGGCGTGATCCGCGAGATCGAGCAGACGGAGACGGGCGAGCAGGACAAGGTGCGGCCGCAGGGCACGGAGCCTGGGGCGCGGGTATGGAGCGGGGCCAGGCTGCGAGAGCGGCACGGGTCATGGAGCTCGGAGCATGGGGCGGGTCGACATGTGGTGCGCTTGGCGGTGCTAGTACGCCGAGCGGCGGAGCGAAGAGGCGCGGAGACAGCGCAGGGGCGCTATCGCGACGCTCGAGACTTGGGTCGTGCCATCGCCCGCAACACACGACACCCCCATCCCTTGCCGGCAACTGGGCGGCTGGTTCATTGCCGGGGCGCTGTGCCCCGGTGTGGCGTTCGTGACTGCGGCGGCGCCCAGGCCCATGCCCGTCGCGCTTCGTGACCCATGCTCCTCAGCCTCACCGCCTTGTCTCGAGTGCCCCCCGGCCCCGTGCCCCCTCTTGGTCGCCCCCCACCCCCGTCCCCGCAGCCCACCCAGCCGGTTCTGATTGCCGACTGCGGGCAGCTGAGCGAGGAGGAGCAGGCGGCGGCGGCCGCACCCGGCGAGGGCGGCTCCTTCCCCTCCTTCCCCGAGGACGCGGACCGGCCAGAGGGTACGGCGCGGCGAGGCGCGGGTGCATGTGGTGCTGGCCGCGCCATGGCGGGGGCATAAGGGGCAGGTCAAAAACGGCAGCAGCACGGCGCATGCTGTACGGCACAGGCGGTACGGCAGCGGGCCCGGGGACTATTCCCGGCCCGGCCGCAGGCAGCCGCGTTGGCCCCGGCCGGAGCAGCTTGGGGCACCTGGGTCCTTAGCTGTGGGGTTGCCGGCATGACGCTGGTCGGAGTCCGGACGCCAGGGGCCGCGAAACGCCGCGGCTGCACTCATGCGCTGTGCCCCCTTGGCCCTCCCGTCCCTCCCGTGCGCTCGTCCGCCGCTGCCGCCACCAGGCGAGTCGGAGGCGGACTTCAGGCTGCGGGCCGGGGAGGCCATCCGGCTGGAGGGCAACGAGTTGTTCAAGGTGGGCAGGGAAGAGGGCGGCTCAACTGAGAGGAGCGGGAAGGGCGTCGTGCGTGCGCGCGCCATGGGAGGCGGTCTCGCGACCGGCCGTGTCCGGAGCCCGGGGGGCCCGCAGCAGTGGCCGCTCTCCGTCACAGTCGGACTGCAACAAGCTCGTTCAATCGGGGACGGGAGGGGCGTGCCCAGTGCACCTCCCTGCCGCTGCTCCCCCCGCCCACACCCCTCATCCTTCCTGCACCCGGCCCCCACTTCGCCGCCGCCCGCCAGGCCGGCAAGTACGGCGATGCCGTACTGCGGTACAGCAGCGCGCTGCGGTACGTGGGCCAGTCCAACTTCTCGGACCCGGCCGCCGTCACGGAGGAACAAAAGGACAAGCTGGAGGCGGCCGTCGTGAGCTGCCTGCTCAACAGGTGTGGTGCGGGGCTTGGGGCGGGGAGGGCTTGGCACTGGGGCTGGAATGGAGGTGCAGTCACCTAGGGGACGCTGGCTCCCTGCGCTGGCTGTGCTCAACAGCTGCGCGCTGGAGGCGGGAAAGGGCGTTCGGGGCTGTGGCAAAGCCGTCTGCAATTTCCCCGCACCTCACCGAGACGCGCTCGCCCTTGCGCCTAGCCGCGGCGCCCAGCGCTCCCTAGCCCCAACCACTCACACGCCAACACTCGAGCCCAGACATTCGCGCCTGCCCTCGCACCCTGCCCTCGCAATTGATCCCCCCCAGGGCCGCCTGCCGGCTCAAGCTGGGCAAGGCCGAGGCGGCGCTGGCCGACGCGGAGGCAGTGCTGGAGCAGGCGCCGGACAACGTCAAGGGCCTGTTCCGCTCGGGGCAGGCCAAGCTGGCGATCAAGGTGGGGTTGCAGGGAGCCGGGGGCGAGGGAGCATGGGGCCAGCGGTCAGAAAGAACGTGGGCAGGGTCGGACGGGGCCGAGGTGGCAAGTTGGGCAGGTCACGGGCAGCTCGGCAGCACATGATCTCCTGTCCGTGCCCTGCGGCCGCAGGACTACTCGGGGGCGCTGGCCGCACTCAAGCGGGCGGCGGAGCTGGAGCCGGCGGACAAGGGGATAGCGGGTGCGTGGCTGGCCAGAGCGTGGGGTGGGGCAGCTAGGGGGGATGAACCAGTCGGTTCGAGGGGAGGAGAAGGGGATGGGAGGCGTTGAGTACAGGCGGGGGGCGGAGGCTGGGACAGAGGGGACCCTGGCCGTCCGGCCGGCCGGCTGTGGCGGGAGGGGGAGCGCGCCGTGGAGTCCTGCTGCACCGTTCCTCCCTCGCATCGCCCCCTGGCCCGGCAGACGAGACGGAAAGCTCGTCCACGTGTGCACCCTCGCAACAGCGCTATCTTGCACTCCACTCTCGCCTTAGCCCCTCCCTCCCTACCCTAACCTCAACCCGACCCCTCCCCACCCTCCCCTCTGCTCGCCCCGCAGCCGAGCTGGACAGGTGCCGCCGGGCTGTGGACGCCGAGCGCAAGAAGGAGAAGGCCACGTACGCGCGCATGTTCGGATGAAAGGCAGGGCAGCACGCAGCGGGCAGCAGGCAGCAGGCGGCAGGCGGGGGAGGAGCGAGCGAGCAACAGGTGGCGGTTGGGCTGGGGCCGAGAGAGCGGTGGGGGCGGCAGCGCCGCGCACGCATGGCCTGCCTCGCGGGACACGAGTGACGCCACAGCTTTGGGGTTGCGGCCACAGCCACTGTGGCGCCACAGCAGTATGGTTGATGCTGAGGGGCGACCAGGCAGGGGACCGGCGCCGCGCCGACCGGGGCGTGTTTTGGGCTGCTCACGTGCGGGGGCTGCGCGCGGCGGCTGACAAGGGCGGAGGAGGTCGGTCGGCTTTGCCTGGGTCTGAGGTGCCTGTGAGGCACGGCCAAGCAAGAGTGATTCGCCATGGAACATCGTGAACCTCGGGACACCATGCCTTGCCCCGCTCGCACCGGTAGTGGCGCTGGCGCGCCACGCCAAGGTGCTGTCTGAGGATCGGCAGCAGCGGGATGAAGACTGGGATGGCGGGCGAGGGGCGGGCGCTGCCTGCTGCCTACCTCGCTGGCCGACCAGCCGGCTGCTCCGGGGCCTGGTGGCTCTGACTTGCACGCTGGTTCTACAAAGAACGGCCTGGTGGCTGCAGGCGGAAGCAGACACGAGCAGACCGGCTGTCGGGGTTGGGGTGGCAGCAGAGGCCGCGCACGGGGGCAAGGGACGCGGGCAGTGGGCCGAGCGCCTAGGCCCGGGAATAAAAGGGGTGAGGCAGGCTGTGGTTTCGACCGCCCGCAGCGGCAGCGGTGGCCTGCTGGCATCTCACGCAGGCTCACGCCCACAGGCCCTGCATGCATGGAGCAGGCGTCGAGTCGGATGCTCTTGGCTACTTGGCTTGTGGGCCCCCGGGGCTGTGACGAGCAGGTGCTTGCACACTGCCCCGAGTGCACGTGCACTTGAACACTGGTGCTTAAGACACTGGCACTGGTGCCCAGTGCGATGGGCATCAGCCATCTCCCCTGATGGGCCTCCGCATCGCCCACATGGTCTCGAGCGAGCAGTCCCGCTCCAGATGGGGACATCGTGCGGAACCCCACGTGGTCAAGTGGACGCCTCTGCGCCACGCGCTCACTCGTTACATCGTGTCCTTTAGGCGCCTGCGTCACAACAGCTGCGCTGCGGCAGCCCATGCCGGCGCAAGTACTGCTGGAGCCTGTAGCCGACGCCACGCGCGCGGTAGCGCGGCACGCGTGATACATCTATCGCCAGCCAGACTCCCGCATCCAGCTAGGCGCAGCGGCTAGCTACGAACGCCACCGGCCAACCACACCACGCCGTTCCACGGGACAAACCAATTTTCCGCATCGTACTACGGTACCACAGCCTGCATCATCAGGCTGTACAGTGTGCTCAGGCTCGTAGCGGCGCCACCAGTCCGATACAGGTACCCCGATGACGATTTAGTCGGGGATCTGGCTACAATCCCCCGGGCAGCGCCGCTGTGCTTCTAGCCGAGCGTCGCCACCCAGCAAACGCCACACAGCCAGCCACAGCCGCCAGTCCTGCAAAACGTGGCACCGATCCTGCCCAGCTGTCCACTGGCACCCTCCCGCTGCCGTTGCCGAAGCCCCCGCTCTATGTCACTAGCGTTGAAGCCGCCGCCGCCGCCGTCGCAGCGGCGCCCAGCGTCCCGTTCAGCGCCGCCGCTGCGGCGCCGGCGGCGCCCGCACCCGCGGCGGCGCTGGCGTTGGTCAGCATCGCCGCCGCCCAGCCTCCTCCTCCTCCGCCAGCTGCCGCGGCGGCCCGAAGCGCCAGCATGGCTGGCCTCACGCCCACGATGAAGTCGTGGTAGTACAGCAGCACGCACACGGGCTGGCCCACCACGCAGAAGGCCACCCAGAAGATGTAATTGCCTGGGGTTGGGGGCGGGAGGGGAAGGGCAAGGGAGCGAGGGCAGTGATGGTGAGGAAGGAGGCACGGACACGGATGAGGGGTGGAGGGGAGACGGGGTCGGTGCGCGGGGCGGGCGGGCGGCTTGCAGGCGGCCCGGGGCGAGCGAGGGGCAACAAAGCAGACGGCTACCCAGGGGATGCACAGTGCTTGAGGCCAAGGACGCGGTGGCGGGTGGGTGCGGTGGGAAGACGCGGTGGGTGGTGCCCCGCGGTCCGAGCGGCCCCGCGCTACCCCACATGGCGGATGGCAGGCCGAGACCTTTGCCAGCAGTGGCACCGTAGCCCGCCACGGCACCTCGGGCCTCGGCTCGCGCTGGCCGCCAGCGTAGCCCACCCCATCTGTCTGTCGGCCTCTTCTCTCACCCAGCTCGTCTCGCCGCAGCTGCTTTCGGAGCTTCTCGGTAGCCATGATGAGGGGGACCTGCGGGGGAATACCGGTTGGGGTGCAGCTTGAAGCCGCGATCGCCACGACTTCCAACGGAAGCAGCACCGAGCGATTGCCATAGGCTGTGGGGGGCCCACAGCAGGTAAGGTCCCACTGCCCAGCTCAAAATGGGAAGCAGCATGCGCGACTTGAGAACCACAGGACGCGGGGCGCGACAGCGGCATCGTGCCGTCGTCACAACACCGCGACCACGCTGCATGGCAGCCTCAAGTCGCGCCCGTGTGCACCACCACCGCGCCCCCACATGCAGCATCCATGCGCGTCACATCACCGCCGCATCACACCGTATCATGCTATGCTAATGCAGATGGCAGCCCGCAGCTGCGCCATGATGCCTTCTCATGATGCCCGCAGCGCCGGCTCGCTGTACGTGCGCACCAACACTGCACGCCAGAACTGTACATGCACACGAATACAGCACATGACACCACAATGCGCCATACGCTGTGCCGCACCACAATAGCACGTGCCGATACCGGCACGCCCCCTGCCCTCAGCCCCCTCTGCCCCCTCCTCCCCCCGCACCTGCATCATGATGCCGGTGAAGGCCCACAGCCGCACCAGGTGCAGCGGCACCCCCAGCACCAGCTCGTGGAACACCGCGCTGACGAAAAAGGTGAGCACGATGGAGGAGAAGCGGCCCACGCCCGCGCGGATGGCTGGGGGCCATGAGGGGCGGGAGAAGGGGAGATGGGAGGGGCATAGAAGAGCTGGGCATGCAGGGCTGAGAAGGGCGCCGCGCTCAAGCGCGCCGCTTCGCGCCGGGCTACCGGCGGCCAGGGCACCAGCAGCAGGGGAGCAGCGGCGGCAAGCGTGGGCCCTTTTGCCTGGCGCGGGGTGGCGTCGTCCGCCGCCCTGTGGCGCACCTGGGAAGTACACGTGGCGCAGCAGCCACTTGTGCACCGGCATGTTCCACAGCTGGGGAGGGGGAGGCGGGGAGGGGGAGAGGCACGGAAGCGGTGGCGGAGTTGGCGGTGGGGGAGCGCGGCTGCGGGGTGTTGCGTGCAGGAGCCGAGCCGCCCAGTGCTGCTCGCCACCGGTCCCCGCCCCCCGGCCCGGTACTGCTGTCTGTCTCACCTTCCAATACTCGCCCACCGTGGCCGCGTTCCACCAGTCCTGAGGAGTGGGTGAGGGCCGGGAGCGGCGTTGTAAGGCGAGGGCGGCGGCCTCGTGCGAGCGCGACTGGCAGCGCGCCTGGAAAGCGGCGGCGAGGCAGGAGCCACGTACCCCGCAACGCCAACACCGCTCCCCTCCCAAGCGCCTGCCAGCCCCGTCTGCCAGCCCTGCACTGCACCGGCCCCCGATGGCATCCCCACCCCTCGACACCGTGAGCAAGGTCACACAAGTGGGCGTGTGTGGGCGTTGGGCCCTGCCAGTTCCCCTGCTGCCCGCTTACACTGCACCCCAACCCCTCCATGGCCCGCCTTGCAAGCCTTCCTGGTGCCGCATCCACGCAGACCCCGCCCGCCGCCCACCTGATCCGCTGCTCCTCCCGCTCCAAGCCCTCCCCTTTCCCCTCCCCTCTGCCCCCACCTTGTAGAACTCCCTGTCCCCGAACTGCGTCAGCTCCGCCAGCATGTTTAGCCACAGGTGGAAGAGCGAGTAGAAGCACAGCAGCCAGGCGTAGGTGGAGGGCAGCGCCAGCTTGAGCACGCGCTCCGCCACGCGGGGTAGGTCCAGCTGCATGGGGGAAGAGGGCGGGCAGAGGTGCGGGCGGACGGAAGGCATAGGTTGGCCAAGCCAGGAAAGGCACTGAGGTTACACAGGGGTTGGGTGTCGCAGGCAAGGACGGCAGGTCTACAGCCTGCGGCGTAGGCCGAATGCGGTGGCGGGGACCAGCGCAGGCCCCGGCAGCCGCCGCAGCTGCAGCCCTCAGTGGGCCTCTGCACGTCCTTGCGACCCAAGGCCCCCAAGGCAGCCACGCCAGGGACAGCAATGCCCGCGCTGCACCGCCCGCCGCGAGCTGCCGAGCTCCCCTGCCATGCGCACCGCCGCCACGCCACACCGCGACACGCTATCGCCCCCACCACTCCCCACCGTGCACCGGGAGGCCGCACCTGCCGCAGCGGCGCCATGGAGTTGCTGACCGCGGGCTCGATGTACTGGCCTGCGGGGACGGTTGGTGAGGCGGTTGAGGTGGTGGTTGAGGTGGCGGTTGGGGGTGAGTGGCGGGGGTGACACCAGCACCAGGCAGCTCAGGTGTAGTAGTAGCGAGGGGCCGCAACGAGGGCCCCACTGCTGCCGCCGCACCAATGAGGATGGCCAGCGCCGTGAGGGTGATGGCCAGCTCGAACAGCCGCCGCAGCAGCCAGCGCCCGCGCACGGGGCGGCCGCGGGGGTAGTTGACCTGCGGAGCGGCGGGGGAGGGCGGCGATGGCGGCGTATGACATGGGTAGAAGTTGCGAGCGCAGTGACGAAGGCCCCAGTGCAAGCACCATTCCGGGGGGGGAGGGTGACGGGGGAAGGGGTGCTCAGCTGTTGCCTGCAGCCTCCGGCGCCTGACACTCGCCCCGCCGCTCGCCCCGCCTGTCCTTCGGCCTCTTCCTTTGTCGCTGTGCTCCGCTGCTCGGGGGCCCACGCCTGTGCGCCAATACGCCTAAAAGGCCCCATCCCGTCCACCGACCCTACCCCCACCCCACCCCACCGACACACGCACGCTCTTCCCCACAATCCCCCTTGACCCAATCCCCCCACACCCACCTGGTACACCAGGGTGGGTATCGCCAGGAAGTAGAGCAGGTTGCGCGCCGTCAGGTTCTCCGGGTACCTAGCCAGGCACGAGCGGCGCAATGGGGAGGACACGAAAGGGCGGCTGCTCGGAACAGGCGCGTGCCAACATTTGCAGCGCACACGCCGCGGCGGCGGCAGGCAGCGCCAGCCCCATCTGTCTCAACCTAAACACTGCCAAGGAGGGCCGCGTCGGTCTACCCGGCCTACTTGTCCAGGCGGCCCCACTCCTCCGCGGGCGTGTCCGGGCAGCCGCGCTCGCCCGGCCGGACCTGGGGTCGGGACAGGAGTGGGGCGAGGGGCAAGGTCAGGGTGGCTGCAGGAGTGCGACCCGCGGCCTGGGAGCGGCCCAGCGCCCCAGACCTCCACACCCCCTCCCCGCCCATCCCGCAGCAACATTCGCTCGCCCTGCCCACAGCTGCGCGCAGGAGCTGAGCTCTGCACTCCTCTCCGCTCCCCTTCCCCACCACCCAACGCCGCACCTCTCCGCCCCGCCGCGCCTCGCGCAGGTCGAAGCAGCAGTGGTGGTACGACACCAGCTTCATCCACATCACGATGGCCAGCATCATGAGGATGCCGCCCGACACCGGCTCCGCCTGGCGGTTGGGGCCGGTTGGGCGGTTGGGACGCGCGGCGGCGGTTAGGCGGGTGGGCGAAAGCACAGCCAACCGTCCCATGCGTGAGCTCGGCGCCCCCGCAGTGCGCGGCGTTGCGCGCAGCGCTTCCATCCAACGCGAGGGCCGGGGGGCGACCGGCAAGCAGCAGACGAGCCGGCGCCACGCTGCCCGCGAGCCCGAGTCCTCAAGCAGCCCGCGCCACGTACCGCCCAAGGGTCCACGCCCAAGGAGCGCCCAACCGCGTGGCCGACCCAGGCAGCAGCCCCCACCCAGGGCATCCGCACCCGTGCGGGGAGTAGGGTCTGAGAGGCCCCGGTGCGGCCCGTAGCAGCCGCGCCGCGCAAACCCCCTCCCTCCCACCGCCCCGCCCACCCGCCCCAACCGGGGCCTGCGCACCTTGGTGAGGAAGATGACCGCCCAGGGCAGGCCTATGACGGTGGTGGTGATGGCGCCGTTGACGATGAACAGCAGCCACTCGTGCAGCCGGGAGCGGGCCCGCACCGCGCGCTCCACGGCCGCGGGCGGCAGCTCGGCGCGCTTGGACAGCTGCTGCCGGAGCTGCGCGGGGAGGCGAGGGGCGCGAGGGAAGGGCGCCGGGGGTTGGGCGTTGGGCGGGCGCTGCGCGGGGGGCTGTGGGAGGAGCGCAGGGCCGGCGCGGCCCCCATCCTGCCCTCTCCGCCTGACACAGCAAGCCGCCGCTGCTCCGCAACCGACACCAGCCCGCGCGCCCGCGCCCCCCGTTTTGCCCCGAACACACACGTCGGGCTATGTGGTTATTACCTTTTCCTGAACACACAAACACACACGCGCCCACCCCCTCACCCGCTCCTCGGCGTCCAGCAGCGCGTACCCCGCCAGCTCCGTGCCCAGGCTGAGCCCCGCCGCCGCCAGCAGGCAGGGGTAGCACAGCACCAGCGGCACGTTGACCAGGCCGCCCAGCCCGCCCAGCCCGCCGCCCACGCGGCCGCTGACCAGGCTGGCCAGCACCGACACAGGGTTGAGCCGCCAGCCGTACTTGAGCGCGTTCTCCAGCGCCAGCCTGGCGGGAGGGCGGAGGGCGGAGGCGGGGGAGGGGATGGGTGGGGGAGGGGGCGTGACGGCACGGCGCAGTGTGGCGCGCTGTGAGGTCGGGCACGGGCCGCAATGCCAAACCACATATCGTCGGCATTCGCCGTAGCACGCATGAATGATGGCGGCATAATGGTGCCGGGGAGTGGCGCTGTGTGCCCGCCACCGCGACCGCCGCCGCAACCGGCTCAACCGCAACCAGCTCAACCGCAACCGGCTTGACCGCAGCCGCCGCAAGTGCCACCGGCACAACTGCCACCGGCTCAACCGCAAGCCGCCCCGCCGCAGCCGCACCTAAAGTTGGTGAGCACCAGGATGATGAGCGCCAGGTTGTAGAGCCCCGTGTGCTTCTCATGCCATGCGCGCTCCGACGACAGCAGGCTGAAGCGGCAGGCCGTGTGCACCGGCGTGCTGCCGAACATGGGGCCGCGCTCCGGGCCGCCGCCGCCGCCGGCGCCCGCCGGGCGCCCGCCGAGCGAGCGGCGGGAGGGCACGGCAATGCCGCTGG
>BDDC01000005.1:116692-238472 GCA_001662425.1 Chlamydomonas sphaeroides
AGATGCCGACGGCGCCGCTGAGGAGGCGGGCTCGCGCTTGGCGGCGCCGCCGCGCTTGCCCGCCGCCGCGTTTGGGGCTGTGCTCGAGGCTGCTGCCGCGGCCGCCGCGGCGGCGGCGGCCGCCGCCGCAGCGGTGATGGCGGCGGCGTCGGACACGGGTTCCGAGAAGCTGCGGTCCATGGTGCGGCGCCCCGTGTCGGCGGAGCCCTGGCGGAGGGCACGGCAGGTCCTGACTCGGGCGTGCTGCAGTGGCGCCCCGCCTCACCCACACGAACCACCACCACCACCCCTAGCCACGCCCCGACCCCCGTGGCTTTCCCCGGCAACACCTGGCTCCCGTCCCGCCCGAACCTGGCGCCCCATGCCCCGCGATAACACAACACGCCCTCGCCCTGCCCGCCCCTCCTCCGCGATCCCCACATTCGCGCCCCTTTCGCACAACCACTGTGTCCCCCCGGCGGCCCCAGTCACGACCGTGCCCGTTCCACGCCACCCCCCGCGCCTGCGCGCCGCACCAGCGCCCACCTTGGGTCCCCCCGGCGGCACCAGGCTGTCGTCGCGGGCGCAGCCGCCCGCCTCCAGCGCGGCCATCCACCGCTCGGCGCCGTCGCGGTTGAGCGCCGCCAGGCGAACCTGTGTCGGGCGTTGGGAGCAGCATGACATGGCTTGGCTTGGTGGGTTGTGGGGGAGCAGCCTCATGGGTCATGACACGGCTGCACGGCACGGGTACCGCTGTGTCCTCCGCGCCTCCGCCTCCCACCTCCGCCCCGCCACCGACTCCACGGCCGCGCGGCGCCCTCACCCGCCCGCCCGCCAGCGCCCCGCCGCCGCTGCCCAGCGCACACGAGGCCCACCAGCGCCCCACCGCCGCTGTCCTGCACCCCGGGCCGGCCCCAACCTCACACACACACACACAAGGCGGCGCTGTGCTTTGCTTCCCGCACGGGTGCATCTGATTGCAGCCGTACTTTCTTACTACGCACGACCAGCGCGTCACCAGCCCGGGGCGTGCCGATTGTGGGGTGGTTTCGGCCCTAAGAGTTGAACACACACACACACGCACACGGCCCCCCCCTCACAGCCCTATTCCCCCTGCGCCCTTCCCCCCGACCCACCAGCAGCGCCCCGCCGCTGTCCAGCACGGAAAAGGTCCAGTAGCGGCCACCACCCCGGAGGCCCTCCCACGCCACAAAGCAGTTCTGCGGGGGGAGGGGCGCGGGGGCCATGGGGACCGGGGTGGGGTTGCAGGGCTTGCAGCTGGGTGCCCCCACCCCCCACCAGGCCCTGCCTAGTGCGCCCCGCATGCTGTCGCCCAGCCGCCTGCAAGCCCAGGAGGAGCCCTCTTGTGCCAGCCCACGCCGCCAGACCCTGCTCCTCGGCGGGCGCCCTTGCCCTGCTTGCCCACGGGGCCCTTTGTTCCGGCAACGCGGAGGCAGGCGGTACACCTGCTGTATGGCCGCTGGACCGCCCACCGGCCCACGAGGCCCACGAGACCAGCCAGCAGCTCACCAGCACGCTGATCTCCTCCCGGGGGGAGAAAGCCGTGTCCTTGGCGCTCCGATAGTACGACAGGTTGGTGCCGGACAGCACCCAGTAGCGCAGCTGGGGCGGCATGGAGAGCAGGCAGCGATGGCAGGCAGGCGGGCAAGCAGGCAAGATGGGGGACGGGGAGGAGCGCGAGGTAGGGGCGCGGGTGGGGGGGGCCGGCACAGGTGGGTGGTGCTGTGAGGTTAGGGAGCAGGTGGTGGCTTGGGGAGCTCGTGTCCTGTGGCACCCGGCCCACCTCCCATTCGGAGCCGAGCAGCGGCAGCGCCACGGAGCGCCACTTGTACAGATACTCGCCGAGGTGCACGGAGCGAGCTGCGAGCTGCGGCAAGTGCGAGAGGTCGGGTGCAAGGGCGAGGCAGGCCGTGACAAGGGTTTGACGCGCGCGTACGAATGGAGCGAGCTAGACTCAGGTCACGGCAACGCAGATTGCTTCAATGAGACATCGCCGCATCGTCGCATAGGCGGGCAGCGCCGAGCGCGAGCCGGGGTGTGGCACGGGTGTCGGATGGGCGTTACAGGGCAACGCGATGCACAAGGCATTTCGTCGGGGTTCGGTTGTGCACAGAGCCTTGTAAGCCGTGAGGACGAAGCGCCTGCGCTTGCCTGCTCCCGCAGCTGTTCATTGGCCATCCGGAGCTGCTCCACCTCCTTCTGCAGCTTCTCCACCTCTTTGACTTGTTCATCAGGTGGCTTCTCATTCCGGCGGCGTCCACGCCCAAAGAAGGGCAGGACCATCTTGTGCGCGGACCGGCCGTGCGGCCAAGTTCGCTTGTGCTTTGACGCTGTGAAGCAGTTTTTAGATTCCCAGGCTGGTGTAGTGTAGTGAAGTGTTATCGGCCACGCTGCATATGCCAGCCAGCATCAAAGGCAGCCGAGCGGCCGTGGGTCCGCTGGGCCGTCCGCTGGGCGATACCTCGCGCTCCGGTCCCCGCAGTC
Organism: Chlamydomonas sphaeroides; assembly: GCA_001662425.1. Taxonomy (NCBI): domain Eukaryota; kingdom Viridiplantae; phylum Chlorophyta; class Chlorophyceae; order Chlamydomonadales; family Chlamydomonadaceae; genus Chlamydomonas; species Chlamydomonas sphaeroides. The sequence continues at coordinate 119,177 of BDDC01000005.1, forward strand.
GGTGGCATATACTATATTGGCTGCTTCTTGATATGACTCTGCTCACGGCGTGTCAAAATGCCTTTCGCGACCCAAGGGCCGGCGACCCGCACCTGCCCGGTGCTGCCCGTCGCTGCGCCAGGCGCTGCGCCACTGCTACACGCTGGTCTGCATTCCTGCTGCTGATACGTGTCGTCGATCCTCAGCCTCCTACAGCTGTTGCCGTCCTGCGCAATCGTGCGCAAGGCCAGCACTGTGCGCAGTTTGCACAGCGGCCTGTGCGGCCACCGGTGTGCACGCAGCCGAGCCCCTGCCGAGCAGGCCACACCTCCTTGCGCCATGCGCCCCGCATCCAATGGATCGCCAGCATGAACGACCCTGCAGGTCGCTGCGCCCGTGCGCCAGCAGCGGCGGTAGGCAAGCGGGCACGCTCCCTGCACCACCTCCTCGCAAAAAGTCGATGCGCCTCCATGCGCGACCCCTGCCTACAATCAAAACTAAACCTGCCCCACGAGACACAACCTGCCCACGGGCTCATAGCCGTCCGATCCAATCGCTCTAGCCTACCACTGCCGTGCGGAACGGCAACTGCTGATAACTGCCATCGCTGCGAGCCGTGACGAGGCACGGCACGACCAACCTGCCGCATATCGACGATCGCTGTCGACGGCCCATGCACAGCGCACTGCTATTGCATTGTCCTCAGAGGACTACCCCAGGGCTCGCTGTCTGGCCCCCGGATAAATACGCTTCCTCACCTAACCTACTTGCATATCATCAAAGATGAACGGCTCGGCAACTCCAACCCCAACAATGTCTGGCAGTATCCGACGACGCGGGTGCGTGCGTTTCGCGCACGACTGCTTACCGGTGCCGCTATACTCCCTGCTCGACCGACCAGCACACTGCGCCAGCGTCGCGGCTGCCAGGGGCAGGGCACGGAAAGGGACACGGCAGGAAGGGGCGGGGAGGGGGGGGACCGGCTCAGCTCAATCCACACCCTAAACATGCGCCGTGACAACACATACCCCTTCCTCCCACGCCCAACCTACCTGGCACGGCACGCTCACAATACCCCATTTTTAAGTCCAGCCCGGTCCATGGCCCAACACGCGACACGTACCAGAACCCCAACCCGTTCCCAACCCCCCGGCCCACCTGTGGTCGCGGCAGCTGTCAGCCATCTCCGCCGGCCCCTGCGAGCCGCACAAGTGCAGACCCGCCTCGCCGCCCGAGCAGTCCACGCGCGACGCCACAACCTGCAGGTGCTCCAGCCCACCTGCAAAGAGCCCGTGGCTGGCGCCGCTGGCCGCGAGGCCGCCGGACCCTAGCGCCAGGCCGCCAGCGAAGCCCAGGCTCCTGCGGGGTCGTGGGCCATGGGAACCACGACAGATGAGGCGGAGGACGAGGAGGGCTGGGCGGCAGGGCGAGGAGCGCTGCGGCCGGCCTCGGCCCTGCCCAACATCGGCCGCGCGCTGGGCGGCCCGGCGGCCGCCCGCTCGCATCGGCGGGCCCCACCTGCACAGCACGCCGGCGTCGGTGTGGTCCCAGCCGTCCGCGCAGACCGTGCCCCACTCGCCGCCCCGGCAGACCTGTGTGTGTGCGCGGCGGGCGCCAGCACGTGCGTCAGCGCCCCAGCGGGATCAAGCCGTCAGCGGCATGCGCACAGCCAGCACGGTGCTTGTGCTGGCCCCCGCCCCCCCGCCCTCCGCCCCGCGCCCCGCGCCCCGCGCGCTTGCGGCTGCGCAAGGCAGCCCCCACCCGCACCGGCACCAGCACCGTGTGGGAGGGGGTCACCCACACCCCTTGCGCGCGGCAGCACGAGCAGCTCAGGCAGCGCGGCTGCTGGCATCGCTGCGCGCCCGGAACGCTTGGCCGCGAGCGCGCATGCGGCCACCACACCTGCACCGTGCCCTCGCTGTCGTTGCTTCCTCCAGCCAGCCGAGCATCGCCGGAGTCGCCTGCGGAGCGAGGAGTGCCGGGCGAGCGGTGTGCGGTGTTGGGCTGGTCAGCGGACCCGCGGTCGTGATGTCGGCCGGCCATGCGGCGCCGCACAGCGGTCCGCTCCCCACCGCAGGTTGCGGGTATGCAGCCTGGTTGGCGCCAGCATGTGGCAGCCGGGGCCTGCCTAGATGCCATCCCTTCAGGACCCCACAGCGGCAGACTCACATGCGTCAGCAGCACCCGTCCGCAGGGTGCCGGGCTCGGCGGCGTCGCTGATCAGGTTCCGGCGCAATGGCGGCGGCGACCGGCGCGGCGCGACGCAGCGCACAAAGATGTCCTCCCTGCAGCGGCAGCAGAAGCACGGCAGCGGCGCGGCCAGGGCTTGTGAGCGCGCCCGTCGCCGGGTTAAAGCCGCAGCCAAGCCCCAGCACACAGCACACACGGCGGCACCACTCGCAAGCGGCGGTGCTTCGCAAGCCCACACGGCGACACACCCTCTTGCCAGCATTTGCTCCGAGCCCAGGCGCTCACTCGTGCGTGCAGCCCGTCACTCCGCCCGGCGGCTGCTGCTTGGAGCAGGCGCGGATGCTGGGCTCATCGCCCACGCAGTCCAGGCCCTCGATCCAGATGGGCATGGCCTCGGGCCCGACCGGCGGTATGTTGCTGGTCAGCTCCACACCGCCGCTCAGCCCCAGCTGCCTGCGGGGGGAGAGGTGGCGGCATGGCAGGTGTGAGCGCCCGGCCGCACACGGCCCCAAAACAGCGCCCCGTCGCAGGCCGAAACGTTACGTTACGTTACGTTACGCGGTGTCACTCCTGACTGCCAACCCAGGCTGCCGCAGCCCGCGGCCCCGCATGCTGCTGCACCCTGCCGCGGCGGCCACTCACTTGCAGATCACTACCGCCGAGCTGGGCGCAAAGTTCTTGTTGCAGATCTGCAGGAGGTGGGGCGCGGCCGGCAGGGTGTGGACAGGGCTATAAAGCCAAGCGAGGGCCAGCCACAGGCATTCGGGGCCTAGGTCCCAGCGGCCTCCCAGCGGCCTCCCAGCGGCCCCACCGTGCCCCAGGAGCCCTCGCGGCAGAACTCCACGCGGCCCTCCGAGGCCACCACGCCCTCCGCCAGTCGCAGCGAGCCGTCCGCCGAGCCTGCGCAATGACACGCGGCGGCAGGGGGCCCTCAGGCACCCTCAGCACCCTCAGCACCCTCGGCACCCTCAGCACGCCAGCGCCAACAGCATCGCACACCCCACCCGCAGCACGCTAGCAACGGGGGGCCGCACGCTCCGCACACGCGGCGGGAGCAGGCTGCAGCAGCAGCAGCGCCGCCCGCGGCCGCTGCCCGCGGGCTAGCATCCCCACGCCCCACAGCGCCAACACAGGGGCGTGCTGCGCCGCGTGTGGGATTCTGTTCTCCTTGACACGTGAACGCACCCGACCCCAAACAAGCCCTGCGGCTGCCCTTGCTCACATGCAAACTCTGCCAGCGGCGGCGAGGGCGGCAGGCCGCCGTCGCACACCACGCCCACCGCGTCCTGGGACGAGCACTCGCCCGAGCCCCACGGCCGGTGCCGGCAGTCGGCCAGCCGCGCCTCGCTGCCGTCGCAGGCCGCCCCCGCCAGGTGCGCCAGCTGCCGGCCAGAGCCGGGCGGGAAGGCGCCCTCGCTGCCGGCGGGCACTGGCCTGCCGCCAGTCAGACCCAGCTGCCTGTTGCGTTGGGGCAAGCGGCGGGCATTGGGGTTAGCTGCGGCGGTGTTGGGAAGGCGTCCAGTGGGAGCTGGGTGAGCGTGCGAAGGGGGTGGGTGGCCATTGGCTGCCGGGGATGGCTGCGTGTGCAGCGGGCTGTATGATTGCCGCTTGCCTGCACACGACGCGCGCATCGTCCTGGCCAAAGCCGTTGGAGCAGACCTGCAGGCGTGGTCCGGGCGGCGGTTGGCGGTTGGGTGGTCAGCGGTTAAGCAAGCAGCGCTGGCACCCAAGCCCCTCCCGGGCACGGCAACGGGATTGTGCGTCTAGCAGGCCCTCGTGGCATCTAAGAACCCAGCAGACTGCGCCTCGTGGGCGTCGTACATCGTACATTCGTACATCCGTACACCGAGCGTCCCCCGTACACCGTACGCCCACCGGGCTGGCCTACCGTGCCCCAGCTGCCGTCGTAGCAGATCTCCACCCGACCCGAGCGGCTGCGGTAGCCGTCGGCCAGCCGCAGCGCGAGCGGCGCCGTGCCTGCGTACGGCAAGGTAACGGTACGGCCCCGTCTGTACGGCATACAACAATTGCGCTAGGAGCTGGGCGTGCCATGACACAATGACAGCATGCGCGTGTCGTAACGTGCAGCTACAAACCAACAACACGCCGCCCCAGGCCCGACACATGCGGCGCGGCGTCCGCGCAACGCCGAGTCATGCCCGCCACGCCACGCAAGCCCAACGAGCCCAACAACCCCGACACCGCCGGCTGTGCCTGGATGCCCGAGGCGCTCAGCCTCTGCGAGCGGATCGAGCCATGCGCTTGCATGTCCAGGCGAACCGCAGGAGCTCATGGACTTCCAGCAGCAGCAGCGCGCGTGGGCGCATGTACGACGGCCGTACGGTGGGTGTGCTTGACGGGAGTGGCCGAGGGAGTGGCGGCAGGCATATTTCGCATCGTGCAGCGGCAGGGTCTTGCCTAGACGCAGGTGCACTCGAGAGCTGCTGCCAGGTTTGTGATGCAGTGATAGCTTTGTGATGGTAGTTAGACATCTAATGCATTTGACATGAAACATCATGCATTTGATATGAAATGGTAGGACCCAGGCATCCATGCAACACAAGCACCCGGCTCACACTGCAGGGAGAGAGTCGAGGCGGGCGGCGGCGAGCGGCGTGGCGGCGGCGCCCGTGACGGCGGCGGCGACCGGCGGGGGGGAGGCGAACGGGGAGGCGGGGGCGGTGGGCGTCTAGGCGGTGGGCGCGGCGACGGCGGGCTGCGCAGCGGCGGCGGTGGGCTACGAAGCGGCGGCGGGGAGCGCGGCGGCGGAGGCGAGCGCGCCGGCGGAGGGGATCGCAGCGGCGGCGGGGAGTGTGGAGGGGGAGGCGAGTGCGCCGGCGGCGGTAGCCTCGGGGGTCGCCTCGGCGGCGGCGACCTCGGCGGTGGCCGCCTCGGCGGCGGCGAGCGCACCGGCGGCGGCGAACGCGGCGGCTTTCCAGGCGGCGGCGGCGCTCGCGGCGGCGGCGGCGACTTGACCGGTCGCCTGGGCGGCGGCGGATTCCGCGGCGGCGGCGGCGCCTTGGGGCGCTTAGGCGACCTTGGCGGCGGCCGGCACCTGGAGCCTCTGTGGGTTGACCGCACGGTGACAGCACGGCGCACAGCGGACCGTCAGCGCCGTCGAGAGCGCCCGAGCCCGCAGCCTGCAGCCATCGCAAGTACGCGAGCGATCAGGCCCCCACAGCCCTTACGTGCAGCCTCCTTCGGCGTTTGGCGGCGGCGGCAGCGTGCGCGGCAGCGGCTGGCTGCCCGTGTCGGTGTCCGACCAGCGGCAGCGCACGCCCACGTCCGTGCTGCGGCGGTTACGGCGGTTACGGGAGCGGGGGGCCATGGGTGGGCGAGGGTGTGCGGGCGGCATGGACAAGGCAGCCATGGGCCGAGAGACGCACCGGCGCAGCGGTACCCAGCCAGCCGCTCGGGCTCGTGCGCACATGCCCCCAACACGGTAGACCCGCCCCAAGCAGGCCTCTGTTCCTTCTATCAACCCGCTCAATACGTCGACGATTCAACGCATCAGACCTCATCGACTCTGTCGACAAAGACACGAAGACCGCTCCCAGGCCCCATTGCTTGCGGGCGCGAGAGTCAAGTGCGCCCGAGTGCCGCACCCGTGGGTACTGCAGGAGGGGTCTGGGCGGCTGGACCGGCAGGCGCTCAGGCGGGCCTCGCCGCCGCCGCACGCAAGTGCGGCCAGGTGCACGGGCTGCTGCTCGGCGCCGCCGCCAAAGCCGTCGGGATCGCCCGCGAGCACCACGCCGCCGCCGCCCGTGAAGCCGAGGTTCCTGGTGTGGAGGAGTGGGGTGGCGTTTTCACGCGGGGTGGTAGGTCAGGGCGGTCGTTGGGTGTGGGTGTGGTGCAGCGGGCAGGGCGGGCGTGGAGCGCACCGCACGCCCCGAGCGAGCTCGAGGGAGCTGTCGGCGCCAGCGGACCGGACCGGACCCTGGCATCGTGAGGCGCCATGGCGCAGCGGCAGGCATGGTGACCCCACCTGCAGGCGACGGTGGCGTCGGCGGCGTCAAAGCCGTCCTGGCAGACCTGCGGGCGGCGGCGGCGCCAGCGGACGGTCGGAGGTTGAGGCCGGCACGGCCGCGCTGCGTGTGACACCCTGCCCGCCGCCACGAGCGAGCGCTTCGCTGCTCGGCTCGACGCCTCCCCCAGCTGTCCGGCTCCCCTGCCGCGGCCCGTGCCGCCCCTGCGCACCGTGCCCCAAGTGCCGGCCTGGCAGATCTCCAGCCGGCCGGCGTCGTAAGTGGTGCGGCCGATGGCGTCGGTCAGGCGCAGCTGCCCATCGATCGGGCCTGCGGTTGCCAGTTGGACAGTTACGCGGCAGTTGGCGGTTAGTCGTTGCGGGGCTGGAGCGGCGGCCCCACGCATGAGAAATAGAAACAACACAGCCGCTCCCGATCGGGGAGCGCGGCGACCCGGCGGCTCTCTACGCATCCGCGCCCGGCGGCAGAGGGGCGGTCCGCCGCACGCGCACGGGTGCTCCGGCCTCACATGAGTAGAACGCGACCGGCGGCGGCGGGCTGGCGACGGGCAGGGGGAAGCCCACCGAGCTGCGCGGCGAGCACCACAGCCCAATGTCCGACCTGCGTGGGGCCAAGCAGTACAGGAGACGACAGGGCGGTTGGCGGGGTTGGGGCGGGTGCGGAGGCATCGCGACACCACCTCGTGCTCGTGCCCAGCCGTAAAGCGGGCGCAGTGCGCCGCTCAGCTGCTCACACTGCAGTAGCTGTCGGCGCGCCCTAAGCATGGCAGCCAGGCACAAAGCCGAACAACACAGAGCCTATTCCCGTGCGGCATGTAAAAGATAACGCAAGGTGTGGCGGTTCGTGGCATGCGCCCTCACGTGTGGTAACAGTCGGTGCGGCCCCAGGGCGCGGCGCTGCACTGCTCGAGACGCGCCTCGTTGCCGCGGCAGCCGACGCCGCTGAGCCAGATGGTCATCGAGGGGTGCCCGTCGGGCGTACCCGTCCGCTGCGATAGGGGGCAGTCAGGGACACGACAGGGGATCAGTTGGGTACCGTACGTGTGCGCCGGGGGGATGAACACGCGTGGATCCAGCCAGAGGGCTGGCGGCCAGGGTGGTGTGGACGCGATGCTGCTGGGCTTGGGTGCGTAGGAAGCATGAGCCGGGTCGGGAGAGGCCAGCCCGAAGCAGGGCTCGGTACGTACCGGGATCACGGCGCCGCCGCCAAAGCCCAGCTGCTTGCAGGCCACGGCGGCGTCGTTGGCGTCAAAGCCGTCCTCGCACACACTGCCCCACTGGCCGGCATGGCAGATCTCCAGCCGGCCGCTCTGGGGCGTGCCGCCGCCGCGCAGCCGCAGCGCGCCAGGCGTGGAGCCTGTCGGTGAGGGGCGGGTGGCACACAGCCAGCGACACGTTCAGCGATATCGAAGTTGCGATTGAGGAAGCTGGCAGCACACCAGGCAGCGTGCAGCGGACATAGCGTAGTCGTCGCCCGCTCAAACCAGCCAAGGACCCACACGGTCCGGCATATGCCTAGTAGATGTCGCTGTCGCCGTACAGGGAAGGTCAATATCATGTAGGTGAGGCTCGCCGTTAACAGAACGGCGCTAAGATGTAGGTGGCGCTATCGCCGTGCATCAAAACATACACATGTACACTCGTGTCATATGCATCGAGGGAGTTCCGCAGAGCCTAACTCGGCGCTCACAGGGGAAGGTCTCTGTCGGGAACGTGATGCTGTTGGAGCACTGCAGCCCCGCCACGGAGCCGTAGGGGCACAGCACGTCCTCCATGCCCCAGAACGGGCAGCTGGTGAGCCGCGAGGGCCAGAAGCCCGAGTAGGGTGTGGCGGCCAGGCCCTGGCAGCGCACTTCGCTCATCCACACCGGCTGGCCTGCGATTGCGGGGAGGCCAGTGTGTTGGCACCATCGCCCGCCTCACGTGCGTTCGCATGTGCTCGTGGCTGCCTAGCCGCAGCTTGGCACGGCGGCGGTGCGATGGAGGGCCCTCAGGTGCCGAGCCCCTCCCAGCCGCGCACCTGTCGCGGGCTCAGCCGGCACCGCGCGGCCGTTGCTGTAGCCCAGCTGCCGGCACGCGACGACGGCGTTCTGGCCGCCCGTGTTCCAGCTCGACTCGCACACCGCGCCCCACACGCCCCGGTAGCACACCTGCGCCGGCATGTGTTCAGTTTCAAGAGAAAGGGGTCGAGCACCCTCCCGCACGCAACGCGTGTGTTTGAATAGCGCGGCGGTGCGAGGCTGGTGCGGCGCATCAGGCTGCGGCGGATTCTGGCATGCCAGCGAGGGTCGGGTGAGCGGGGCGGAGGGGCAGCAGCTGAACACCAACGACGGCCCCCACCTCGACGCGGCCCCACACGGAAGTCCCTATCGAGCCGCCGCCGGCCAGCCGGATAGCACCAGGCTCAGAGCCTGGGGCACAGGCGCGCGTGATTCGAGGCGGGGGGGAAGGGTTCTCAGTGCCGGTCGACGTGTTGCGACAGGCGGGGCGGCAGGCATGGGACTCGCTGCAGCTGGTCGGTCGGCTCAGCTCGTGCGAGCGCCGTCAGGTGAAGTGCGTCCAGGTAATCAGCACCAAAAGGTGTGAATAAGTATCGTATGGTAGAGTGTAACAGCCCGCCTACGGGGACCTGCAAGGCGAGGCAGTGGGCGCCTTCTCACATGTGGGGGCCGTCATGGGCCTCACGCCCGGGACCTGGGGCGGCGATGATCGGCACACCACGCCCGCGTCGGCGCGGTGGCTGCACGTCGCCTCCCCGCGCGGCACGGCGGTGGCGCACGCCGCCAGCGACGACTCCGAGCCGGAGCAGCCGACCTGCGGTTGGGACGGTTCGTTGCGGGCGACATTGTCTGGTATCCCTGGGGGCTAGCGGCCCGGATCCCGCCCAACCGGATGCAATTTCCATCATAATCGTGCATACGTCCCAAGATCAAGCTCGTACGTTTCATTCGGCCGCCACCGCACCTCCTGCAGCCACACGGGCATGCCCGCGGGGCCCGAGGGCGTGGTGCCGCCGCCCAGCAGCCCCTTGGCCGCCACCCCGTAGGGGAAGCCCAGCTGGCGGCACGCCACCGCCGCGTCCGTGTCGTCCCAGCCGTCCTGGCAAACGCTGTGCGGCGGAGCAGCGGGGGCGGGGCAGGGCAGGCAGCGTGTCAGTGGGGGGCGGTGTTGGTAGCGGCATGGGCTCCGCTTGGCGTCAGCCGGAGCAAGGACCTGGGCAGAGGGGCGGAGGGGCGCTCTCCGCGTGCCATCGAAAGCACGCGCTCTGGGCCCAGGGCGCCGCCCGCAGGCCTGCCGCTGCCGAGCTCCCTCCCCTACCACATGCCTGCCTAGGCCCCCTCCCCTACCACATGCCGGCCTAGGCCCCCTCCCCTACCACATGCCGGCCTAGTCTCGCCTGGCCGGTGTTCCAAGCCCAGCCCGCAGCCCCGTGTGTGGGTCCAGAGCGCCCCCAAGCCCCCTGCAGCCACGCACCTGCCCCACTGGCCCTCCAGGCAGACCTCGATGCGGCCCAGGCCGGCGTCGGCGCCGTCCATCAACCGCAGCGCGCCGTTGGGCGAGCCTGGGGCGGGGGCGTTTGCCGCGCGAGTGGCGGAGGGGGGAGGGTTTAGGCTGGGAAGCAGGTGAGGCGGGTCGCGGCTCTGCCGGGGAGGCGGCAGCGGCGGGGCCAGGGGCGGGACGTGGCCTTGAGGCGAAGCTAGCAGGCGCCAGGCGTGGTGTGGCGCGCGGGTGGCAGCAGTGGCAGGCGTGGGGCTCAGCCGTGCTGCATGCGTCAGCATTGGCGAGCGCCCGCGCAACACGAACACCCGCGCAACACGAATCCCCGCGCAACACGAACACCCGCGCAACACGAATCCCCGCGCAACACGAACACCCGCGCAACACGAACGCTCCCGCAACACGAACACCCGCGCAAGCTGCACGGCCCCACAAGCATGTCACCGCGAGCGGACCGCGCGGCCTGCGCCGAGAGGGCCCCTCGCAGCCCCTCGCCGCCCCTCGCCGCCCCTTGCCGCCCAGCGCTTGTCAAACGAGGCCGTGCCCACGCGCCGCGGTCCTCACATGGGTAGCTCTGGGTGCGAGGGTTGGCTGCGGTGGTGCCGCCGGCCATATCGGGCCCCGCGGCCCGGCAGTGCACGCCCAGGTCGTGGCTGTGCTCGCACGAGAGGCGCTTGGTCCAGGAGCCGTCTGACAGGGGGCTGCACTCGCTCAGCCTGCGGCACCGCGGTGTTGCGGTTGGGAAGGGGAGAGGGGGCTTCAGGGAGAGAGGGTGAGGGGCCGGGTGGGGGCTCAGGCCCAGGCCGCCGTAGCGCGCCGCACAGGACACATGAATGCCAACACGCAATTAAGTTGTGTCGTGGATGTGCCGTACTTGGGGTCTGCAATCCGCACCTGGCCCCGCTGCCGTTGCGGGTGGGCTCCACTACACTTGCTACACACGAGACGTAGCCTTGCTTGCATCACATCGACTATCATACCTCAATAAGCAAACAACCTTTACGAGCAGTCCGGAGCCCGCACCTGGCCTCGCTGCCGCTGCAGGTGGGCTCCACCCAGATGGACTGCTGAGGGTCCACCGCCGGAAAGTACTCGGCAGCCACGGGGCGGCCCGTGGCAAAGCCCAGCGACCTGCGGTCCGGGGTACGGGCGGAGGCAGGGGGAGACGCAAGGGGCGCCAGGGCGCGGCGCTGAGCGCTGCAGGGCGGAGCGGCTCCTACCGCGGCTGCCTCCGTGCGGCTGCGGTGCGGGGGCGGTGCGTCGCTCCGGCCTGTGCCGCGAGGGCCCCGGTGGTGTGCGACCACCGCATGCCGGCTCGTGTTTGCCTCTGGGCAGGGCCAGGCGATGAGCGATGCGGTGGCCGGGACATGGCCGCCAGCCGCTTGCACTGCCTCCCAGCACGCCCGGTCCCACGCGGCCCTTCCCAGGACGCCAACCTGCACAGCACGACTGCGTTGGCCAGGCTGTAGTCCCCCAGGTTGCACAAGGTGCCCCACTGGCCGTTGCGGCAGATCTCTGCGAGGTCGGGGGCACGCCAGGGCTGCTAGGTCAGGGCGGCGTCGCGGGCGGCGGTGCGGCTACCAGGCCCAAGCCGCCCGCCATGGCGGTGTTGAGAGCAGAGCGCCGCGGGGCTATCCGGGCCGGGCCGGGCTAGGCCGTGCGGCACGCACCTGCCCTGCCAAGTGCGCCGTCGGAGGTGCCTTGCACCAGGCGGAGGGCGCCGGTGGAGGAGCCTGCGGGGCGGCAGTGCGCGGCAGCATGGCAGTGCGCGGCGGCATTGGTGGGCATCCGTGCCGCGGCCGACGCATGCTCCTAGCAGCCCCCGCGGGTGGCCTGGCCTGGCCCGTAGCCCAAGCGGCCAACCGCTGCGACCCACATGCCAGCGAGCGCGGCGGCGGCGAGGGCGGCGGCGAGCGAGGCTGCGCCTGCGACTGGCCCTGCCGCCACATCCAGCGCCCGAGGCTGGCGAAGTGCAGCGCGTCTATGGAGGTCCAGTAGGAGATGTCTTGGAAGTAGGGGCCGGACGTGGGGCCGCCCGACAGCACGCCCAGCACGCCCACTGCGGGCGAGGAAGACAGGGGCAGGAGAGGGGCTCAGGCCGGCTTCCAGCGGCGCCCGGAGGCGGAAGGGCGTACCGGGAAGCCGACAGCGTGGGGTTCCGACAGGCGGGGGCCGGGGACGCGCAGGGGCCGGGGGGCGGAGGTCGCGGGCCTCCTGGACTCGGCGGCGCTGGCGGCGGCTCACTGTCTGGCCCCAACTCGTAAATGGCCGATCCCGACTGGCCGCCAGAGGTGAAGCACCAGTTGGCAGGCTGCACCATGGCGTTGCAGCCGTTGCTGGTGAAGTAGCAGTCGTCGCCTGCGGTTGGCGGTTGGGGCGGTTGGGGCGGTTGGCGGGCAGGAGGTGGTTGGTCAGGACGGCCCGTGCAGGGAGCAGTCGATGATCTCAATATGCGTGTTCAGAAACAGGTAACATGTAATAAGCACGACCCGCTTGTGTGTGTTGCGGCGAGCACTCACAGTACTGGTAGTAGTCCACTCCGTTGACCCGCTTGTCGTAGGGGTAGCCGCAGGTCTGCGTCTTGGGATAGTCGATCTGTACACGTGCACACCGCAGGCCAGGCCAGGGCAGGGCAGTCCAGGGCAGGGCAGGCCAGGTCAGTCTGCAAGTCGCAGTCCAAACTACAGGTCAGGCCAGGTATGCAACCCAGCATACCGCAGTGTGCGTGATAGATAGCAGCGATAGATGGCCGTCACATGCAGCCCCGCGCTCGGGGCGCACACCTCGATCCCCAAGGTCCCGCCCTACCGCACACGCGGGGCGTTGCCCGATGCACCCTTGGTGTCCCTTGGTATCCCCGCACGACCCTGACCCTGACCCCGGCCTGCAGCTCCCCCGTACGGCTCCGTCGTACTGCCGTGCTGTCGTGCTGCCGTACCTTGTCGCAGGCGTACTTGATGCCCATGTACGAGTTGTGCGGCTGCGTCATGCGGATCAGCGCCAGGTCAAAGTAGTTGACGCCGTCGCGCCGCGCCCTGCAGTCCATGTACGACAGTAGCAGGCAGCGGCGTGCGGCGGGCGGCGCGATCAAGCCGGGCGAGCGGGAACGCTGCGGCAGCGCCCTGCCAGGAACCCCGCCTCTGGCCCCCGTCCCTGCCCCTGGGTTCCCCTGCCCCTGCCCCTGGCTCCCCTCCATTGCCCCCGGCGCCCTTCCCTCTCCGTCTCCGGCCTCCTGGCCCCTGCACCCCTTGCCCCGGCCCGTGCCTCTGCCCCCACCGCCGGCCCGCCCAGCTGCACCTGGGGTACTCGGCTCGGTAGAAGGTCACGTACGAGTGGCGGAACTCGCCCAGCGGCATCGCCTTGCCAATCTGGACACAGGGGACAGGACACGAGTGAGGGAGGGCCAGCACGCAGCCAGGCCGATACTGGTGCAGCAACGGGCTTGCTGACTGCGGCCCTCGGCGCCCGTGCGGCTTCACCAGCCGGGACGCCGACCCAACAGCAGCACGGCGGCGACGAGCCGCAGGGGCCCACTACGCAAGCCAGGGAGCCGGCGGGCCCCAAAGGAGCCTCACCTTGCCGGGCGCAAACTTGAAGTCGGAGAAGGCGGTGGCCGCGCTAACGCTGTATACACTGCGGGTTGGGCGGGGGAGTTGGGGAGTTGGATACCGTCCGCGGCCCAGAGGTCAAAGAGGAGGGAGCGACCCGCCCGGCAGCCGGGAGGCGCGCCTGCGCCCTCGGCTCGCCTCCCTCGCAGCCCCCGCCCGCCACGCTGCTCCCAGCAGCAGCAGCGCCCACCAGTGTCCGGCGGTGAGCACATCGTACGGCGTGACAAACGTCCCTGCGTAGGGCACAGCGCGCGCGGCACGGTAAGCTGGCGGCACGCACACGTGCGCCCGCGTACGGCAGGCGCAGCACGGTCTGCACTGCCAGGCGCGGCGCGTGCGCGCGAGCGTGTACGGCGCCAGTGTGTACGGCACACCCGTGTCGTACCGCTGCAGATCCAGAGGCCGCTGCCGGCGTTGAGCTGCGGGTACAGCAGCTGGCCAATGGCGGTGCTTGGCCACGAGAGCACGTCGGCGCGGTAGCGGTCGTCTACCAGCCGCCGCCGCGCGGCGCTGCCGGCCCCAGCCAGCTGCCGCCGCCGCCCCTGGCCGCCGCCCGCCGCCGCCGGGCCATCCAGATCCGCTCCCCCGGTCAGGAAGCCGAGGAGCTGCCGCCGGCGCAACTGCTCGCCCTCGCCAGAGGCCTCAATATGCTCCTCCTCCCCCTCGCCCTCCGCGTCCTCGCCCTCCGCGTCGCCGGCCTCGGGCACAGGGCCCATCTCGGAAGGCGTCGACGCCGCGACGGGCAGCTTAGACGTGTCCACCTCAGTCGCCTCCTGTTCCAAGTAGACGGCACCGTCGGCTGTGACGCGGACGCCGCGGATGCGCAGCGTGCTGGGCAGCTGCGCGGCCGCTAGCGCAGCCGCCAGCGAGCTGCGGCCGAGGTTGGATGCGGCCGAGCTGCCGGCCGCGGCTGCTGCCACGGTGGCGGCAAAGTCGGAGACGGCGGCGGACCGCTCCGCAAAGTCGTCATCGAGCACGCTGACGGTCGGGGCATGGTATGGGTTGGAAGTTGGGTCGGGGTTGGGGTGGGGTTAGGCGCCGGATTTTGGGGGCAGGGAGGTACGGGGGGCACGGACGCAGTCGAGGCATGCCCTTCACATGCCAGCCCCAAATCCCTCCGCCTGCTATTGGGCCCAGCACTACAAGCTGGCAGGGGTGAGAGGTGTGCGGTGTTGGGTGTTGGTGGTCGCGCTGGCCCAAGCCCGCTAGGCTGAGGTGCCGGTAAGCTGGCAGAGGTGGGCAGCGGCCACGGCATGGCATGGGTCGGTGCCGCCGTGAGGCCGAGGGCTCGCGGCCGAGCTGCCAGCCGTTGATCATCAGCGCAGTCCGAGAGGGATGCAAGCCCTGGCACCCGCGCGAGCCCCGTCAGCTCATGGCAAGTTTGCGGCGGCGTTCCTCAGCTCAGGATATGCCGACGTCCCTGCCAACACGGCTCTTTGGCCGAAGGCTTCGCTGGGAGGGCTTTGCGCACGCCAGCGCCTACACGTCGCCCGCGCCCAGTGTGGGAACTCACGTCAGCCGGCCCACGAACCCCGCGAGGTCGCCGTTGGGCGCCTCCTCGCTGAGCGTGCTGTGACCCACATACACAAAGCCCTCGTCGGCAAACTGACGAGCCACGCCGGCGGCAGCGTCGGCGCCGCCGCTACCGTCGGCGGCGCTGCGCGTCGCCGCGCCGCCGGTGGGCGGTAGCAGCAGCTTGGCAGCGAGGGGGTCCGAATCTGGGGTTGGGGATTCGGATGCGGAAGGTATGGATTGAGTAGGCGGGTGTTGTTGCATATGGTAAGTTGCGAGTGAGGCGGGGTTGAGTCACGGGCAAGGGGAAGGAGTGTCACGGCAGGGTCAGTCCCGGGACAGGCACCCAAGGGGTGTGCAGTGGCGGGAAGTGACGGGAGGGGCCCGGGCGGCTGCTGCGCAGCAGTGCCTGCTGACGCACCTTGACAGGATCCGCTGTGGAGCACCGTCAGCCCTTGGCAGTCCGCGAGGCACTCGGACGCGACGGTGACCCCGAGCTTAGTGCACACTGGGGCCGGGACATCGGCACTGGCACAAGCAGCGCAACCTCCGGGTTGCGCCAGCACCACCGAAGCCAATTGCGTTGCGCATAACAGTAGAAGTAGCCCCAGCGCTAGCACGCTGGGGCCGCGCGCATTGCTTCGCATGCGCCGCTCGGCGTTGTCAAGCGCTCCAAGCCGCCAGGAGGCCTCCCAGGCGGCAAGTTGCAGCTAAGCTCACAGCATGGTTTTCTTCACACCCGATGGTAGCGCCAGGCCACAGTTCGTAGGGCACAGCCCGCCGATTGGGACGAGAGTTGTTACTGCGCGGTGGTTCTTCACAGTTGAGCAAGCGCGCATGTAGCAAATACCAATAAGGAGCGCGCGTGTGCAGTCCGGTTTGGGGCTCACACGAAGCTGCGGCATGCGGCCTTGAGACCTTTGGTGCAGGTTTCTCTTCTGTAGATGGTGATGCACAGCTCAGAAGGTAGCTCGCAACCCAAATTGGCGTTGCTGGCGTCGGGCTGTGTTGCCGCCCGCCCTTCGCTAGCCCATCATACCGCAAACCATTCGTCGAATCAAGCCCACAGTACTTCAAGCTGCATTTTCCCGAGTAAATCTATGGGCTCGTCACAAGGTTGCTGGCTCACCCCGTTGCGCTGCGGCGGTTCGCTACCTTGCGACGTTGACCGCCACCTACTGTCAATGCAACCAGCGGGCACGACGCGCTCGGCTAAGCAGCTTGAAGGCATTGTGCTTGCGCTGAAACCGACGCGTCGCGCCAGGGGGCCTGACATTTTTGAAACTAGCCATCCACGTGCCCGACCCTCAGCACGCAGCAACGGGACACTGGGCACTTCGCCAAGTTCTCATTCCAGCAGCAACGACGCACTGCATGCGCTACCTACATTGCGCATCAGGGGTGCCCGTGTTACACATGACCCCTACCGCCGCCCGCCGCTCGCTCGCCGATCGCCCGCATGTCAACACACCGCGGCCCTCCCCACCACACCGTGAGCTCACGACCCGCCAGCCGCCCCACTCCTCCCGGCCCACCCGTCAAACAGCGCCTGCCCACCAAACCCATACCAGCACGCGCTCGCGCCACGCTTCATCACCTCCTGCCTGCAACCCCTGCACAACCACGCTGCCCCACGCTACCCGAGCAGCTCAGCCGCCAGCTGCGAGCGCGTGGGCAGCCCCGGCCGCGCGCCGAGCTGTGTGCACTTTGCGGCCGCCACCACCGCCGCCAGCCGCATAGTGGCCTCCAGCGGCAGCCCCGTACAAATGCCGTACAGTACGGTGCCGATGAAGGCGTCGCCGGCGCCCGTGGTGTCCACGACCGCCTCCTGCGGCGGCAGCGCGGTGCGGGCGACGCGGTGCGGGCGGCGGTGCGGTGCGGTGCGATGCTAGGAGGCGCAGCGCATGGGGCCTCGCTGCTGTTGGGAGAGCCCATTGGGACGCGCATCGGATAGCGCGATTCAGGCTGCCTTGCATGAGCACAGCAGTTGCGGAGCTGCCCCTGTTCCCACCTTGGGCATGGCCGCAATGGACGCCATAGAGACACGAGCCAGCAACCCCGGCGCCGCCGCCGCCGCCGCCGTGGCAGCGGCGCCGCCAGTGCCCGCGTACGCCGCCGCCTTGCCGGAGTCGGCGTTGAGAGCCGACGCGCGCTCCGCCGCGGCGTGCGCCTGACGCGTCGCCTGCGCCGGGTCCCTGCAGCAGTGGCAGCAGCGGCAACGCCAGGGGCCATCCTTGCGGTTGCTATTCCCCTCTACCTGTTGTAGAAAATAGTAGATGCACGATGAATTCCCTCCGCGGTGCCAACAGCAGCAGCGGCAAAGCTATGGCCCAACATCAGACACAGTGCATGGGGCGTGCCGGTGACCCCCCCGCCGCTGCCGGAGCCGGAGCCGATGTGCACCCCCCGGCGCCTGTCCCGCGAGGCACAGCAGCACGTGTGCAGTAGGGTGCCCCAAAGTACGGCATAGCTCACCTGCTGGCCGAGTACGTCAGCCGTACAAACCCGGCCGTGGACACCACCTGCCCCGCGCCAATGGCGGTGCCGCCGTTGCTGACGCACGCTGGCGGTGACCCCGCCGCCGCCGCCACCGCCGCCGCTAGCGCCGGCGCCAGCTCGCCGTCGAGCACCTCCGCCAGGGTCCGCTGCGGCGCAGACGCCGCCGCCACCGCCTGCACGATGGGGGAGCAGACCAGCTTGTGGAGTACGGCGGTAGCACCTGGGTCCCGCATCAGCGGGCGCTGCTGTAGCCACCCGCTGCACCGTTATCCACCACCACAACCGCCGCCGCCGCCATGGGGTCGGCCGGTACCCTCACACAGCCCATCCCGGAGCTCATCAGCGCCAGCGCAGCCACCCAACCCATTCTCCGCTCCCCAAGCCCCAGTACCCCGGCGCCGCCCTCGCCTGCGACTCGTCCGTGGGCCGCTGCAGCAGCACCGCGCCCCGCGTGCCCAGCGTGGAGATGACCCAGCGGGCCCGGGGCAGCCGCTCCGCCGTGGCCAGCAGCGCGTCGGGCAGCGCCGCCTCGCCTGGGGTGACGAAGAGCAGGGGGGGAGGAAGGGCTGGGAGGGCCAGGGGAGAGGGCAGCACGGCGGCGTGGGGCCAGCGGGCGGCCCCGCGGGCGCGGAGGACCACGCCCAAGGATCGCGCCGTGGCAGTGCGGCGCCGCCCACACCACACCGCCCCCGCACCGCACCCGTCCAGTCCTGCGGGAAGTGCGCCGAGGTGACCACGAAGTCGGCCTCCGCCAGCAGCGCCTCCAGGCTGGGCCGCAGCCGCTCCGCCTCCACCAGCACCTGGCCGCACGGGGCGGGCGGGCGGGCGTGGGGGAGGGGAAGGGACGGGCGAGGGGCGGGGGAACCAGGGATTAGCGGCCCGGGTCACCGGGAGCCGGGGAGACGGGAACCGGGGCGGCGCGAGACGGTGTGTGGCTGGAGGTGGCCACGGCGCTGCGCGTGGCGAGGTGAGGTGGCGCCCGCCGGGGCCCGCCGGGGGCAGGAGCTGGCACTGACACAAGGGGTTCCTTCGTCCAACCCCGCAGGCTCCACGCCAACCCGCCGGCCGCTCGCCCCCGCCGCACCGGGACGCCCTGCCGCGTCGCCTCCGGGGCCGTCGTATCTTAATCGACAGAGCCTATCAAGCTTTATCGTCGGCGTGTGATGAGATAAGATAGTCACAAGGGCTGGACCGCCGCTCGCCCCCGCCGCCGCACCGGGATGCCCCGCCGCCGCGCCTCCCTCGCCAGCAGCAGCGCCGCCTCCGTGAGCCGGCCGTCAAAGTACACCAGCGCAGCGCCCTCCAGCGCAGCGCCCAGCAGCGCCGGAGTCACCTCGGCCGGCTCCAGGGGCGCGCCGGGCGTGTGGATGCAGGTGCGCGTGCCGCCTGCGACAGGGGTGGGGTGGGGGCCGGGTCAGGGCCGGGCCAGGGCCGGGTCAGGGGCGGGTCAGGGCCGGGCGGAAATCGGCACGAGGGGCTTGCAGCGTGTTGGCGGAGGCGAGGGGCTGGAGCCCACATGCGTCCCAGCCAGAGCGCCAGGGCTAGAGGCTAGGGCCAGCCACCGAGCCGCTGTGCCCGCCCGCTGAGCCGCCAATGGGCCGCTCACCCTGGCGGTCGACGATGATGTAGGTGAAGGGCGAGGGGTGGCCCTCGGCCCGCAGCAGCAGCGAGCTGTCGATGCCGTCGCTGCGCAGCTCGCTGCCGGGCGGGGAACGGGTGGGGCAGGAGCGGCAGGACGACAGTAGGGGCCAGGTGAGGACCACGCCGGCACGCCGCGTCAGCGGCGCGCCGATGACCGACGCCCCCTCAGGTCATGTCGCAGCGCCGCTGGCAGCGGCTTGCGCGTGTCCGCGCGAAGCGTCGCAGCGACAGGCGCCGGCGCGCGTCGCGCAAGAAGCGCCGCTGAGCCCACGACCCCAAGCGTGAGCCCAGGTGGCGCCCCTGCACTGCGCTGCCAGGCACTGCCAGGTACTCGTGCGCGTCCTCCCGCCCGACCGAGCTCCCTGCGTCCCCAGGCGCCGAGCCCAACGCGCCAGGGCTACCCCGGCATGCCCTCCGCCCCGCTCCTCCGGCCCGGTGCACTCATCCTTATCGTCACACGCTTCGGCCTGGGGGCCCCAACCCCTGCATATCCGGCCCCGGCCCCAACCCTTTGGCTGCTCTGCCGGCAGACGCCCACCTGATGATGCCGTCGCCAAGGCCATCGCCGCCAATCTGAGGCAGGGGGGAGGGGAAAGCGTGCTATCATGGGGCGAGGGGGATTCGGGTTGCAGAGGTGTGCCCCCGGTGGCTGATTGGCGGGCCGGCAGGGTGGAGGCCGGGTCCAACCCCAAGCACACAGCACGGCCCCTGGCAGCCGCAGCCCCGGAAGGCCACTGCCCTCCTCGGCGCTCCACAACTGCCGCCAGCCGCGAGTAGCTACGTAGCTACCGCCACCCTGGCTGCGGCGGCCCGGGCGGCCGCCGGCGCGCTGCACGCTCCCTGCCAGCGGCAGGTCGTGCAATGACTGGTTCCCAAACGCCATCGCCGCTGTGGCCCTGGCAGCCGCCGCCCTTGGGCACGGCACGCTGCTGCCCGCTCCCCAAGGCCACAAGCCCCGCTGCAGGCCGCCGCCCTTGCGCGGCACGCCCCATCACAGCTCCGGGTGCGCTCGCCTCCCCCTCCCCCTCCCCGGGGGCGCCCACGCAGGCACACAGCGCCTCGCTGCCCCTCGCTGAGCACGCACCCCCTCTCATCATCAAGCCGCGCCCATGCCGTGCTTGGCCCGCGGGCCCCCGCCCGCGCCGCCGCCGCCGCGCCCCATGCCGTGCTTGGCTTCCGCCCGCCCATCCCCCGACAGTGCCATGCCCATGTCATCCTTCATGTTGTCCCCCGTTCCCGCCACCCCGCCGCCCCGCCGCACCTTGCTGACCAGCATCGGCGCCAGGCCCAGCCGCGCAGCTGCCGTCAGCGCATTAGCGCAGTTGCCGCCGCCCTGCGTCTGTAGACCACGCAGCGCCGACAGTGCAGACCGCAGGGTGGGGATGCGGGCAGGTCAGGTCAGGTCAGGCGCGCAGCTCGGCTGTGCGAGGACGGGGACTGTCATGCCAGCAGAAATGCAAAGCGGCAGGCGCAAGTGGATGCCGGACTGCGGGGTCCCCCGCCCGTGCGAATGGTGCGGTCAACCCGAGAGGTTGACCAGGCCTGAGTTCGTGGAGAACCGTTGGTAAGGTATGTCACGTGACTTACGGCCACGGCGGCCCCATGGTGCAGCCCAACGGGTCAGTCCCCCACCTCGAGCTTCTCCGTGCGCAGCTTCTCGTCGGGGCGAGGATACGCGGCCACGGAGGCCAGATAGTCGACGCCGCAGCTGCCCATGCCCACCACCTTGGGCCGCGGCTCCAGCGGTTTGTCGCAGCCCTGCGCCTCATGCGCCGCGCGTCGGGCAGGAGCGTCAGTGCCGGGGGCGGGGGCAAAGGCGGGACAGAAGGATGGCACGGCGTGTTCAGCTGACCTTGAAGCCAGCAGCGCTAGCCCTGACTGAGGCCATGCGGGATCGGCATCGTCGCGCGTCGCGTCGAGAAGGACAGGGAGCCGATGCGAATGGCGTCGGGCGCAGCACGGACGGGCTCATTGCTGCCCCGCTGAACCCGTGTATCGACAGGAAGAAGCGAGCAAGGTACGTGTTGCAGTTGCGTATGACCCGTCGCACATTCCGTGCATCAAAGGGTTGTGCAGCGGATGGCATTTGCCGAGCGGCTGCGAACACCAGAAGCAGAACTCACTCCGCATACAAGCCCCCCACACCAAACAATTGCACACGAGCAAACGCGTGGAGGGCCTCCCGAAGCTTTCAAGTGTCGACAACCTAGCCCGCACCAAAGCGAGTTGCTTCCTAGTCAGTGAGGGCCCTATACCTCGCAGTTACTTGTCAGTTGACGTGCTCAACGCTTAGGCGGACCTACGTCATCGCGTGAGGATGCACTGCGTTGGAACCCTTCAGCGGGCAGGTGTGGCGCAGCAGCCTCAGCTGTGGGGACCACCATGCCGGATTGCAGCTCTTGCTGCGCCCCGGCGGCTCGGGATACGTTGCCACGCCAAGAGCAAGGACCAGCTGCGGAAGAGCTTCGACAGTGAGTACAAGCGCGGGGCTACTCGGTCGCACCCCTGGCTGCGAGAAATCTGCGCCGCGCTATAGGGCGGGAGCCGGCACCCGGCCTCCTGCGCACAGGCGGAAGGTGCTTTCCCCGGCAGGCCATCCATCCCAGTGCTTGGGCCTGTGGACCGGCACGGGTCACCACATATTCACATTACGCTTAGCCCAACCGGTATGCGTCGCCCGTTGTCACGCCGCCAGGCGAGGACGAGCTTGACAAGGACCTGGCAACAGAGCTGCAAACCATCGCCGACCCCCAGCGCCTGAAGAAGCTGGCTCAGCACTTCGAGCTGGCCTGGAAGATCAACCGGGTACGATAAACCTGCTGGGCGCTCATACCTTTACTTCCCTAACGCCCGCGGGCTGCCTTCTCAAGCAGGAGGGGACAGCGGCCGCCGTGTCAAGTTGCCAGGCTGCGCCGCTACCGCCTCACGCGCTGCTGCTGCTGCTGCTGCTTGCGCCGCCGCCCGCCCTCTTTTCCCCCTGCCGCAGCCGGGCCGGCCCACCACTTGCGACTGCTGCAAGGGGCGCAAGGAGGAGGAGTGCAACTGGTGCCACGGGACGGGTGAGGGCGGCTTTGGCGGCAGGTTGGCATGCTGGGCGCTGCGGTTGGGGCGCTGCCGTGTCCTGCCGGTCGCGCCCGCCGCACCACGCCGCCTTGCCTAGGTTCCCCTGATGAAGCATGACGACAGCGGCTCATGTCCTGGCGCAGCACCCTCCCGCCACGCCCGACTCTGCTCCTGCCCGCCGCCTCCCCGGCCCAGGCTACCTCATGGTGGGCGAGCAGATGTTCCCCTCCTCCCCCACCCACACCAACAACTGCCCCGTCTGCAAGGGCAAGGTGCGCCCGGGCTTGGGCCCGCCTGCGGAAGCTCATGAACAGGGTGGCAGCCGCCTCTCCCCGACAGCAGCTGCACCCCGGTCACAACCTGCCGGCTGCTGCGCCTGCTGTGGTCAATCATCGCCTGTCTGACAGCTGCCTGCCCCCTCCTCTGGCCCTATAGGGCTACTGCAAGTGCGAGCGCTGCCGCGGTACCGGCTTCCGTGCCAACTGGCTGCCTCTGGATACGGACCTGCTGCCGTAAAGCGCGTGGACCTGCCGCCCATGGGCGTACGTCGCCTGTAGCGAGCCACGCCCCGCATCAACGGGCTGTCTCCCGGATACAATGAACACGGCTGTTGATCAAGGGAAAGGCTGCTGCTCGCGGCGGCCAGAGCCGCCGCGGGCAGCGCCAGTGGTCGCCGCGGCGCAGCGCAGCGCCCGGCGGCGGCGATGCCGCTGCTTGTCAGCACACGCGTTGGGCGGATTGGCGGCGCATTGGCTGCCAAGAACGCAGAGGCTCCGGGACATGTTGGGCGCAGCGGCAAGAGCTGGCGCGGTGTGCTTGGCGCATGAGAAGCCGGCTGGGAATTCCCAGCCGGCTTCCTGGGTGCTGGAGGACGCAGAGGCGCGCGCGACGACAAGTGCGCGGTGGGCGGTCCGCCCGGGCGCGGCCGAGACGACCGGACGAACGTGTATTTGTTTGCTACCATAGATGGCGGGCTGGGTGCACTCTTGGCGGCAAGCGTGCTGTGGGGTTGTTGGATAGCGGGCACCTCGGCAGCTCAGGGGGTGTGCCGCGCACTGAAGAGGTGGACTGGGCGATGTATCACCACATATGTATCGTAGCGACTAAGCAGGGGTACTGGTTTTGCGGCGCTGCTCGCGTGCTGGTGCGGCGCCTGGCAGTTGTTTGGCGTGCCGGTAGTGGAGGCGCGTGTCGCTGTTCTTGTGATGTTTGTTTGTTTGCATCCTGTGCGGGCGGCGGCGAGCCGGCGCGGCGCGGCGCGGTAGGCGGCATCATTCGTCGCCGGGGCCGGGCCGCCGGCGGCCGTCGCCGCGCCCCATTCTTACACATATCGAGCCGCGGCCGTGTCGCGCAATAACTCTTGCTGACTCCCTGCGTCGCGCGGGGCGATGGCTACGGCTGGGCGGTTGCGGGGGCCCAGTGTCAGAGTGGCTAGGAGATGTGTAGATAGCAGCGGGCTGTGTGGAAGTATGTGTTGGTGATAGGACGGAGGGTCGGACAAGTTGCCCGAGTGCTGCCCGCTTTGGTTGGCGACCAACATGAGCGCCGTCGGTTCCGTATTGTTGAGCGCCTATCTCACGGCGGCTGTAAGGCGGCAGACATTCTGGAACCTGAGCTCATAGCACCGGTACAATCAGAAAGGCCCGCTGGGGCGCAGAACGAGCCTCCGATGTGGGCCTCTGCTGCCGGCACCTTCCTGCTTTGCTGCCCCTGCCTTTTCAGCGCCAAGGGACCCCTGCGCTGACTTCCACGCTTGTTCTACAGCCAACGGGAGTCCAGCAGCAGCGCAGAGAGCAATGCTGTGTACTTGCGAGGGCGCGGCGCCGCAGGCAGCGCGGCAGGGCGGGGCAGGGGCGCGCAGCGGCTGTCAAGCACTGGTAGAAGCCAGGGGTTGCAGAATGTTATCGCTCGGTAACCTCGCTCAGTCGCGCTGGGGGGCGCCAAAACGGTGTACGACACCCCACGCCTGCATCGACGCCCGCATGCTGCGCTTCGTGAGGGTCCATCACGCCAGCCCAGCAGCCGCAGCTTTTAACTCCGCGCTTCACACACCGCGCTTCACACCACTCCTTTCCAACCTCAGCCGCGAGCAGACTCGGCCGCCTCGTTCTGACGCCGCCACGCTTTCTTGCGGCGCCGGAATTGCTGCGCCGCAACGATGCGCCGCGTGCAGTCGAGTGCTGCCGGCTTGTGGCCCGGCCATCAGATGTCGGCTGGCAGCAGCACCACCGTCGTTGTTCAGCCGGCGGCTGCGGCTGCGGCTGAGAGCGCGCCCGCGCCGGCGCTGTCGTCGTTTGCCGGCGCGCGTCGCCCGCGCCGCCGCTCGATGCTCATCTTCGCGCCCTCCGACAGCTGCTGCGCGCTGGCGCTTGATGACCCGGCTTTGGGCGGCAAGGTTTCGGATCTCTACCCCTGCTCCTCCACCCCAGCCCTCCCCAGCCGCACCCCCGCCTCGCCATACCCCGCGGCCTCCTCCGCCACCGGCTGCTACGGCGCCCCCACCACACCGAGCAGCCGCGCCGGCGCCACCGGCGATGCGCCCGCTGGCGCCCCTGCTCCGGCCGCTGCTGCCATGAGCCTTGGCTGTGATCTCCGACCCGCGCCGTGCCCGTCGCCTTCGCCGTCGCCGTTTACGGAGGGCGAGTGGCTGGCAGCCGCGCTGGCGCTGCCGTCGCTACCTTCCACGCCCGGCCGCAGCGCCCGTCGCGTCGTCTACGGCACGCCCCCGCCGTCGCCGGCGCCGGCGCGCGCCGTGACACTCCAGCCGCTGCTGCCGCTGGCTCTGCTGGCAGCTTCCACCGCCGGCGGCGCCGCCGCCGAGGGCAACCCCGTGGCGCCACGCCTCCGCCGCGTGGCGCGATGTTGGCGGGACATGGACCAACTGGCCGGCGCTGCAGCCTAGGAGTGAGCTGGGTGCAGCCGGGATGGGGTGCGGCTCAAACGACCGTGTGCGGGTTATGGGGTGGGCACGAGGGGTCGGGACTTGTCCTGCAAACGGCGGCGCAGATCGAGCTCATGGGTTGTGTGCATGGGGGCTGGGGCGCTGCGTCGCTGTGTTTGTGCGCGTATAGGTATTCGTGCCAAGGCGCCGCATTGGCGGCCTTGCGTGTTTGATTGCCCGCCGCGGCGCGAGCTGGTGGCAAGGGTGCGGCTTTGGACTCGTATCTTGTTCGTGACCGCGTGGCGGAGGGTCCATTTCGGCCGTTCGCCGTGGGCGCGCGTTCGTCCGCCACCGTGCTCAGCAGACGTATGTGCCTTTTTACTTTAGAGCCAGCGTGGAAGTCGTATGTGCCTTTAACTTGTCTGCGATAGGTGTTTGCGTATGCGGGGCGTGTGTGTCGTGGCCGCTCGCGTGCTGGCAACAGGGACAAGCCCCCCTGCGTTGCCAAGCTGCGGCGGCCTGCTGGTCGTACGGCATTCATGTTCAAGAACGGCATGTCATGGCACCGCCCAGCGTGCGTCGGCGATGCCTACACTGACCAGCGCATGTGGTATGTGTACGGACGTGTGTGCGGACCGGATGTCGTACGTCTTGCACAACAGTACGTCCGACTGTCGGCGGGGCCTCCGCGGCCCGCGGCGAGTGACTGGATAATTCAAGGTGGCGCGGCGGCGTGCTGAGCGGTGTACGGGCGGAGGCGTGGTTGGCAGCGGGCGGTGGAGGCATGGCAGGTGGGAGGCGAGCTTGCGCGCTGGCAGGCTACTATGCGGTGGGCTTGGGGTCGGCCGTCGGGCAGAAGCGTGCGATTGGATGTCGAGCCTGGAGGGTCCGGCGTTCCAGTGTGCGGCAGGCGTGGCAGGGGGGGAGGCGGCGAGGGAGGTGGCGGCGAAGTTGTGAGGCAAGCCGCAGCCGGCGGTTGTTCGGAGGCGGAGTTCAGACACGGCCTCACTAGTTGCGGTATGCGGCTGGATAGATGGGCAAGTGCTGTGCTGTGCACGCTTGCTGTAATTGTTAGCGAACGGCCTGATGGCTCTGCACGGCGCCTGTCCTTGCCCCGCGTCCCCGCCGCGGCATCAGGCTGATCCCGGCTTGCCATTCTGGGCTCCTGCGCATCCCAGGAGGGCGTATCCCACCTCGAGCGTGCGAAACCGTACCGGCAATCGCTGTTTCCCGCCAGCTTCGCCCACTGAGCGCAACCGGCGCCCGTCTGGCTGTGAGGGATGCTGTGATATTATTCGGTGGCAGCTGGCGGACGTGCTGCATTTGCCGCGGTTTTGCGTTTAGGCCGCAAGGGTGAGCCGCGGCTCCGACTTCCAAGGGGCTTGCAATGGCCGCAGTAGGGCTTGGCCTTGCAGCCACCACATGAGAGGACACGACAGCTGGATCACCGCACAGCGTGAGAAACCATCCGAACGTCAGCCTAGCACGCAAACGCGAAAGTCAACCTGGCACACAGTCAGCCTGGCACACGCAACACAGGGCGCACGCCACCTTGCCCAGGTGCCGCCAGCGGGCAACACATAATCTACGGTACCCACCTACCCACAAAAGCCAAGCAACGCCCGGTACCCACGGGTCTCCCGCGCCATGCCGGGTTGGGCCCAGACGCAGCAATATGGCCGCAGTGTGGCCGCCCCCCGGCATGCAACACAGGAAAATAAGTCAGACGGCAAGGGATAGGATGGTGCCAGCCGCCGGGACGGCGGCTGGCGCGCAGGCCATCTCGTGCCGCAATGCGCGGCCCAAAGTTGAATAGCAAAGAAGTCCGGAGCCATACCCTCAGAGCACAACACGGAGCCAGCATCACCTGATTTATGTGATGCCGGCATAACGCTCCATCCGGTCCGATCGCTAGATGCAACCCACACAAACACGTGTCCTGACCCTGTCTCGGGGGCGCAAGCCCAATGCGGCCTTGCGTCTCTGCCCCCAGGCCCTCACACGCACTTCTCACGACGCTAGCTGACCCCTCACCTCACCTCACCGCAACCGCACTGCCTGCCATCAACGCTGGCGCGCTCGGATGGTACACGTGCCTCAACGGGGCACACGCTACAGTTCTCCGAAGAATACCTCCTGTCGGGTTTATCGGGTTCTGCCTCACAGCACGGCTGATGCTGTCACACAGTTGCTCGCCTCACGCGGCGCAAGGCTCGTCGATCGATGCAGCCAGGCGGTCCATGCCCTCCAGCACGCGCCTCACGCGCCGCAGCCCAGAGCACCCGCGCGCAGCCAGCGGCGTCACACCGTCGCTCTGCGCCCGAGCCCCAGCCGCCAGGGAGGCGGCACAGAAGGCGCGCTTGCTGCCGCAGACCGGACTGGCGACGTGTTCAGTGGCCGGCAGAGCCGCCTGCAGCGCTGTTGGTGTCGATGACGAGCTGTCAAGGCTGCTTGAGTGGCGGACGGCGTCGCGGGGTGGTGTCGCGGGCCGGAACGGCAGTGAAGATTGGGACTGCCGGCTCGTGGCAGCAGAGCACGAGGGCGTCTCGCTGCCGTCCATGCTGACCGTGGTGTCCTCAAAGGGAGAGAAGGACGAGGCAGAGGCTACCAAGACGTCGATGTCGTGGGTGTCGGCTGTGGGCAGGGACAGGGAATCAAGCAAGGAGCAAGGTGGCCTTGTGAGCGCGTGGCGGACCAAAACCTGCGTCGGTGCAGCTGCATGTATGACGACGTGCGCATAATACAGAAACAGTGCTTCATTTGTACGGCGGCCGAAGCGCCTTTCCCTATGACGCCTTGTCTCCGCAGGTATGAATCGAATTCTTGCCTGTAGCCGCCAAGGTCGGCCGCCGAGGGAGCATGCTGCTGAAGCAAACTTTGCCCACGAAGCACGGGGCAGAGCCGCAGAGGCTCGCCTGAGCAGCAGCCGCCCCGTCCGAGCTGTTCCAAACAGTCATCTTGGCGGCTCTTTCCGCCGAGCCTTGCTTTGCAGGGCAAATCAAGGCTAGCTTAGGAGAAGATGGTCCGGTGGTGGCGCACGACCTACGGGTCAAGCCCTTAAAGAGGATTCAAGCCCTTTATCACGGAGAAAGTGGAGACTGTCAACGTTGCTTTATGAGTATGTATGTAGCTCAGAGTAGTCGAGCGAACGTTGCTGTGGCGTCGGTGTTGAGTCTACGAAGTCCGCTGAACGGGGCTTGTCACCGCTGTCAGGACCATGCATGTCCAGATGCACATGACGCGAACGCAGCCCGGCCCAAGCCAGAGATAGGTGGCAAGTACGAGCTCACACCAGCACAGCAAAGCCACCTCGGCGGCGTGTTGTCACTCAGTCACGGTGAGAGCCGGAGGAAGCTGCAGGACTACAGCCCAGCCTGGTTCCCAAGCTGCGCTTCAGCCGGGCCTACCTGTCAGCAGCACACTGCGCTTGGAACGCATCATTTGTCCCCGGCCGGACAAAGGCACGCACCAGCACGCACCGAGCATCCTGACTCCCAACGCCCCCGGGCACAGGCCAGGTTGCGTGCACGGTGCGCCGCAGCACCTACAAGCTCGAATACGTCACCACGTCAAGGCGTTGCACGTCCGTGCAAAAGGGCCACTGCAACACGGCTTTCCCAGGCGTCGGCGGAGGGTGGGAAATTCCTCTCGCTGTTCGCTGGCATAGGCTGCCTGTATTCCAGAGCCATCCTCGCGGCGGAGGCCCTCCCGCCAGGGCCATCCCACCCTGGCGCCTGGGCCATGCCGGGGACCCGGGAGAGCTGCCTGGGCTATGCTGCCCCATGCCACAGCCATCCCGACCGCGAGAAAACCCCGCCACAGCCTTTGGCCGGCTGCTGCGTGCCGCTACTTCACTCCCCCCTGCATGCTTGTTCGCCTGCTTGGCCCCCCCCGTCGCAGCTATTATGGTTCTTACCTTCGTCTGCGTTTTCAGCCAGCCAGCCCTTCCGCCACAGCCATGCCGTCTCCCCCGCCCTTCTGCCCAGCCAGTCCCGCCCTTCCGCCAAAGCCGCCCGGCCAGCCTCGGCCAGTCCCTCCCTTCCGCCCTCCCGCCTCCCCAGTCCCCCTAGTTATGAGCCTCCCCCACTAGTAGCCCCCCTGCTAGTAGGCCCCCTGCTACACTAGGACCCGCCTTCCCCCCCACTTGACACAGGTGCAGATCCCGTTTGCCTGAAGCACCCTGCCTGGCCCAACCTGCCTTCCGCCTGGGCCGTCCCGGTCGCCTGAAGCACCCTGCCTGGCCCAACCCGCACCGCTCCCTGAGCCGTCCCGGCCACCGCCGACGGCCTCGCCGGGCCCTGCTACCTCGCAAGCTGAGCAGGGAGCCGACAGGACGCCACAGCAGTTCTGGCCGGTTCCCACCCTCCTGCGTCTGCTGTCTCTTCACAGCACTTCGGCAGCCCCGCGTGGCGCGTGACGCGGCAGCCCCTGCACCTTGGCCACTTGATTGGCGTGCTACTGTGGCATCCGCTTTCCGTCTTTGCCACGGGTCCATTATGGGGTCCGGGGGCATGACACGTCTGGGGTCGCGCCAGGGCTTCTGTCTCTGTGCCCCGGGTAGTCACGGCCACGGGCAACTGGCCCGTGGGTCCGGCGACCCTATCGTGTCTGGGCACGCGCCGATAAGGTTTACGGCATCTCTGATCGATCAGCAGTTCAGCACCGCAACGTTGTGAACCGTTTGCGTCGCTGAACTCGGTAGTTCTGACTACCTCCTATTCGGGACTACACGGGGCTGGTGGCGCTGTGCTTCGCGCAGGGGTCTTGGGCGCTCCGGCGGGCGCTGCGGAAGCAGGACATGACAGCAGGCAAGGCAATTAGCGGCATGTGCCTATGACCCGTGTGGAACGACCCTTATTCTGGGGTTGCATGTATCGAAGCTCGTGTGTGGGATACTGTACCTGCGGATGGAGGCGCTGGTCGGCTGCGGTGCGTTGTCGGGGAGCATCTGGCAGGGCAGCGTCTGGCAGGGCTTCTGCCCGCCATAAAGAATGAGGAGGGGTACGGCGTACGGGCACGCGTATGCGGGATGGGCTCCGGTAGAGGCGAGCCCATCCAGGCAGCCCTCGCCTGTCCTGTTCACCAGGGCCCCTGAGCCGCTGCTGCCTTGCCGTTGCGTGTGTGTGCTGGCGGCTGACGAGGGTAGGGTGTGCTGTTGCATACTACCGGGATGTGCACTGCCGCATGCGAGCGTGGTCAAGTTGAAGTAAAGCAATAAAGCAATAAGGTAATAAAAGGCGTGTTTGTTTGTTTAAGGAAAGTGATAGCGCACGCGGCACGTCCGAGGCGGTGTGTGGCACGGGACGTGTGGTTCCTGCGATGCCACCATTGCTGCTGCGGCTCGTGTTCACTAATGCGGCCGGGAAGGTGAACACGGCAGGGGATGCGTTCTGCGTTGTGATGTCCTGGGCCGTCCTGGACATGTACGGCCCTGGGAGTGTGCGCGTGTGTGGTGTCGTCCCCATCAGAATGGGAAAAGGGGCGTAGCCCCAATCCGTCCTCTGTCTGGGGCTGCCGGCCGTCCCCCGAACATCAGGGTTGCTTCCAATTAAGGCATTGTAACGCAGGCTCCAACCACCCTCTCAGCCAGCGCTCTACATCACTGCCGGAACTTGTCTGGGACGCGACCCCTTGTCCCTTCACCCGGACATGGCCGGGGCTCGCTTGCGTCAAAGGAACGGCTGGCCCCCGGCACCCCGGCCTCGCGCTAGCACACGTCTACGGCCACTATCGCAGCAGCAGCAGCCCAGCCAGCCAGGCACGGCCAGGAGGCAGGGCCCGCCGTCGCTGCTGACTCAGCCCCCAACACCAGAGTCAGGTGTATCCTCATCAAATCTTATTCCACAAACAGCCCCCAACACCGCTTCGCATCCGCTTGGCACGGCCAGCTGAGGCTGAGCTCGGGCAGCCGCGCTTGCCGCGGCCGTCACGGCCGCGGCCGCGGCCGCTCGGTCCCGGCCCGTGAGTGGGAGCGGCGGCAGCGCTGCCAGCGGAGGGCGTGCCCCGACCGCCGCTGTCAGAGCTTGGGCGGCCGCGCTTGCCGCGGCCGCGACCGCCGCCACCGCCTGCCCCCGGCCCTACGCCGCCGGCCCCGTCGCCACCGCCGCCCGGCGCGCGGCGCGGTGGGCGCCTCAGGGCATTTGACCTTCCACCGTGCTCGCGTGTTAGCCGGCAGACGGTCGCGTGACGGATGTTGAGAGATGCGTTGGCATCGCGCGCCTTTGGGGCGGGGGTGAGGGGGCAGCAAGAGCGGTGGCGGGAGGGGAGGACGGATGTGTTTTGGACTGTTACGGGCTCATGGCACGGTATCGGCAACAGACGACGCGTAGCTGGTCCATGGACCCGAGCCCCGAGCTCAGCCCGGTACGTTAATGATAAGCTAGAACGAAGTCAAAGAAGGAATATCGTTGGCCTGAGTCCCGAGCTAAGCCCCGAGCTTGCCCAGTACGTTCCGCAGTGTTAGCATACTTGAAAGCCGTACGCCGCGGTTCATAACGGATCCCACGTGGTGCTGCCCCCCAGCTGCCCCCTGCTGCCCCCTGCCTGCCTTCCACCTGTCCGCCGGTGACTGAGGGTGACTGAGGCCTTGACGGGAGAAGTCGTCGGCCGTTGTAATAGACGGGAGCAGCAACGTAACTGAAGCGCATTGCGAGTTGCACACTAAAGCTAATGTGGACGTGGAGGGCGTCAGGGTCCGGAAAGAAGGGATGTGTTGGTGAGGCGCGGATGAGTTACAGGGGAGACATAGGGGCGGTGCCAAGGTTGCGCACGGTGTTTCGCACCCATTTCTGCGTCTGTCCTGCATCTACTTCTGCTGCTTGATACGCCAATACTTAGCATCCCAAAATACATAAGCATATATTGAAACGGTGCTGCGGGTGTTGTCGACGCAAATTTTTGCCTTACAACAGACGCGCTCACAAGGATGTCTGCCCTACAATTGAAGAGCTCGACCGTCGCCAGACAGGTAGCGCGGCGTGGATGGACAACTTCGCGACCCATCAGCAAGCTCGCATCACTCGTGTCGCGGCGCTCAACCAAACGGACTATTTGCCCAATCACAAGTCTCCTTCTTCTATATGCAGGCGAGCGGCGCGCCAGGATCCGTGGCCCACTTGCGGGCCCGGCCGGTTGCCCCCTGCTGTGCACGCCCGGTGGAGGCTGGCGGCTCGCTCCGTGCCCCGGCCGCCCCCGCCGCATCCGCCAGCCCCCGCACCGGCGCGCTGCCGGGACGGCGGTCTGTAGTCGCAACGGCGGTGAGGAAACGACCTCTGCCGCAGCAGCAGTACGCGACAGGGGTTTCCTCAGCAGGGGAAGCCGCGTCATCCCCATGAAATGCCGCATCCCGCGCCGTCGCCGTCCCTCAACAGGCCGCCCCCGCTGCGCCCGCGGCGGCTCGCACGCGCGAGGAGGAGGTCCTGAACCAGCTCCGCAACGTTATCGATCCCGACTTCGGCGAGGACATTGTGGCCTGCAACTTCGTGCGCGAGCTGGCGAGTGCGGGCCCACACGCAAGCTGGGTTGCAGCGTCCAGGCACCAGCGGGATGGGAGTCGCGAGCTGTGCCGCCACTGCCTACACTTCAAGTGTCAAACCACATCTGTACGGCTCCAGCTCGCACCTCGTATCCCGGGGAGGAGGCACCGATACTCGTGCCAGGAGGGCTCCCCAGCTCCGCCAGGGGCGGCGCTGGCACGCCGGCACCAGGCACCGCTGCCTACCTGGCGCTACCTGGCGCTGCCCAGGACCCGCCCGCCCCGTAGCCATCCCTGGCCTAGGGGCCCCTCACAATCCCGCTCCTCCCAACATGGGCCGCCCCCGCGCAGGTGGTGGACGAGGCGTCCGGCCGCGTGAGCTTCACGCTGGAGCTCACCACGCCCGCGTGCCCCGTCAAGGAGATGTTCCAGCGCAGCAGCACCGAGTTCGTCAAGGTGAGGCCATCGCGGTGTCATGGCACCGGGGCCGGCTCGCACTTCGCGCCTGCAGCCGCGGAGCTTCCCTGCTCCGAGCTGTGCATGTGGGTTGGAGGACCCCCGACACACAATCCCTCGCCCCCTCGGCCCCTTTCGCACCGCTAGGCGCCTCGGCTCACGTATGCCCTCGAACCACATCAAGCTGCCCCGCCGCCACGTGCCTCGCTTGCCTGCTGCTCCCCCCTCGGCACCCCCGCTCCCAGATGCTGCCGTGGGTCAAGGACGTGGCCATCAAGATGACCGCGCAGCCGGCCAAGCCGCTGGTGCCCGAGTCGGGCCGGCCCGGGGGCTTGGGCAAGGTGCGGCAGGCAGCTCCGGCACTGCTGCCCGACTGCACGCGTGTGTGCATACGTTGCATGTCCCCTGCCGTGCGTGCTCTTGCGGTGGGCGCAGGTGAAGCACATCATCGCGGTGTCCTCCTGCAAGGGCGGCGTGGGCAAGTCCACCGTGTCCGTCAACCTGGCCTACACGCTTGCGCAGATGGGCGCTAAGGTGGGCCGCGGCGGGCCGGGGCAGGGCCGGGCTGGCAGGCTGTCGCGGGCAGCAGCGTGGGCCGGGGTCACGGCGCCGCTGCCGTTCCCGGCGTGAGCGGGGGTGCCACTGGCGCGGTGGGCGCCAAAGTGTGCAGCGGGGCCCGGGCGGGGCGGGTGCAGGTGCAGACGCGCCGCAGCCGCCTTGCACGATCGCGTGGCTGCGGCGGCAGCGCGGGCCTGGCACAGGGTGGCGACGGCGCTCCACGCATGAACGCTTGCTAGGCCCAGGCCCCATGGCAGCGCCACCGTGCCCCTGGCGTCTGGCCTAACGGAGAAGCACTGGAGTCGAGTTCCCTTCCCCTGCCCGACGGGCTGCTTGTACGGCAGGTCGGCATCTTTGACGCGGACGTGTACGGCCCCTCGCTGCCGCTTATGATCAACCCGGCCGTCAAGGTGCGGCTTGGGGGCGGTGGGACCGCAGGCCTGGCCCTCGGGCACTGGGGTGGTAGCGGGCCTCCACCTTCCCCATTTGTGGGCAGGCCGCCTTTGGAGCGTCTGCAAGCGGCGAGGCGAAGCGCAAGTTGCAATCCCCGGTCTCCCTCCCTGCCTCCCTCCCTGCCTGCCTCCCTGCCTCCCTGCCTGCCTCCCTCCCTGCCTGCCTCCCCACTTTAGGTGCTGGAGATGGACCCCGCCACTAAGGCCATCTTTCCCACCGAGTACGAGGGCGTCAAGGTGGTGTCCTTTGGCTTCGCGGGCCAGGGCAGCGCCATCATGCGCGGGCCCATGGTGTCGGGCCTCATCCAGCAGATGCTCACCACCGCAGAGTGGGGTGAGAAGGATGGGAGTCGGGAGCGGAGCGCCGGAAGCGGGCTGGCAGCGGGACAGGGGCTGCAGGGCGCGGCAGCGCTCGGCCCCGGGCCTTCTGGCCGACCGAAACCGACTGACCTCCTTGCAACCGGCATTTGCCGCAACCACCAACCGTCGTTGTACGACAGGCGAGCTGGACTACCTGGTGGTTGACTTCCCGCCCGGCACCGGCGACATCCAGCTCACGCTGTGCCAGACGGTGGCCTTCTCAGCGGCCGTCATCGTGACCACGCCCCAGAAGATGGCCTTCATCGACGTGGCCAAGGTACGGTAGGGTGTTGGAGGTGGCGGGCCACTGCGGCCGGGGTCGTGGCGGGCCTTGGACGTGTGTCTCCAAGGACGTGCGGGCCCTGATGGTTCGCCCTTCACCGACGTACCACGATGGGGGCTGGGGCGGGCTGCACAACTGGGGGGCCATCATGTGGCCGTCGCAAGCTCTCCCGGAGAGCCCGTGGTGGTGGGCCATACGGGGTTTGCGGTCGGGACAGGGGTTGGGGTTTGTGACCGCGGGTGCGCCATGTCATGGAGCCACCGCCCCACAACCCTGGCCCTCCTCCACACCTTACTTTCTGCAAAGTGAACACACACCGCCGCCGCCGCAGGGCATCCGTATGTTTGCGCGCCTGGTGGTGCCGTGCGTGGCGGTGGTGGAGAACATGTCGTACTTTGACGCCGACGGCAAGCGCTACTTCCCCTTCGGACAGGGCTCGGGTGCGTCCGCACCAGTGCCGAGTGCCGAGTGCCGCAACACCGCATGCCCCCAGCCGCCCCAGGGCTGCACAGGCCTTGGCGGTGGCGCCGGCTGACGGCACCCCATGCAGCGCCGCCTGCTGGCGGTGCTACCTGCAAGCCAGCGACCCCGCAGGGCCTCTGCGGCAGCGCGCACGCTGCAGGGCTAGGCTGCTGCTGACGGCCCGCCGCGCCGCGCCCCCACCCGGCCAGGAGAGCGCATCCAGCGCGACTTCGGCCTGCCCAACCTGGTCCGCTTCCCCATTGTGGCGGACCTGTCGGCAGCGGGCGACGGTGAGCTCTAGCTCCGGGTGCTCCTCCTCCATCTTGATACGTCAGGCCCTCCAACCTTCACACATCAGGCCCTCCAACTTTCACACGTCAGGCCCTCCCCCCCAGCCGCACTCCGCCCCAGAGCCGCCGCCCTACACACGCAGTCGGCCTACTCGCCTCGGCTCTCTGTTGGCGGCTAGCCGCTTGGTGGCGGCAAATCCCTCTGTCAGCCCCACGCTCGCGCCGACCCCCCGTGCCCTTCCCCGCCCGCCTCACCCCGCAACGCCATGCCGCCTCTGCCGCAGGCGGGCAGCCGCTGGTGGTGGCGGACCCCACCTGCGCCACCGCGGCCAGCTTCATGGAGCTGGGCGCCGCGGTGGTGCAGGAGGTGGCCAAGATGAGTGGCCGGCCCTCGAAGCAGACCGTGCGCTACGACGCGGATCAGGCAAGAGGCGCGCGGGCGCGGTTGGGGCCCGCGGCCGCGGCGCGCACGCCAGGGGGCTGCGCGCATGGCCCTCCGCCGTCGTGCCCCGGCGCCTCCCTGCTGCTGCGTGGTGTCCGTGGTGTCGCGGCTGGGGCGGCGCACCTCGTGCCGTCCCCTGTGCAGCCGCCGCTGTGTTCGCTGCACCCCACCCTTCCTCCACCCGACCCGACCCGGCCCAGGGTCCCATAGCAGCGCAGCTAGTTGGTTGCTGTACCCGTGTCACTGCCGTTGGGGCATACCTAGTGACCCACTGCGCGTCGCACCTCGCCGCACCTCCCGCACCGCTGGCACCCAGGGCCTGGTGCTGGCGCAGCAGTGTCTGTTGGTCTCCTCGACGTGCGTGCGGTACCACTCACTCACTCGTCCAACCCTCCCGTTTCCCCTTTTCCCCCCTTGCCCCCTTGCCCCCTTGCCCCCTCTCTCCCCGCCACCCCACCCAGGACCTGGTGGTGGTGCAGCTGCCGGGCGAGCCCGAGTTCCTGCTGCCGCCCCTGGTGGTACGCGCCAACGACACCTCGGCCACCACCGTCGACGAGTGGACAGGTGCGGCTTCGTGCGCTTGGGGCGCCCCGACCTCGATCGCCGCCCGGGGTTGCAGTTTGGGCCCGCTGCCGCGTGCGCTGAGCATGCGAGCCCCAACCGCCCGGGGCCCCATGATGCGCGGTCACCCGCGTGTGCCGGGCTCACCCCGAGCGCCCTCACTCACTCCCTCCCTCACTCCCTGCGCCACGTGTGCTGCCGCCGCCTGCAGGCCAGCGCAAGCGCGATGAGGTGCCTGCCGACGCGCGGCCCACCTCCATGAACCCGCTGGGCAACTACGCGGTGCAGATCAGCTGGAGCGACGGCTTCAACCAGGTGCGGTGGCAGTCCTCGTGTCTTATATTGGCTCTGTCGACGTGTCGACGATTCATCTGGATAGGCTCTATCGACTGAGACACTACTGGAGCGACGCCTTCAACCAAGTGGGAGGGATGGGGCCCGTGAGCGGGGCGCGTGGGCAGAGGAGCACGGCAACGCGTCCCTCGCGAAGGTCACGCCGTCGTGACAGCGGAGCGCGCCACCGGAGGCGCGCCGCTGGCACGCAGGGTCCATGTCGGGCAGGGCTCTGTCCTAACGCACGCACGCCAGGCGCCAGACAAGGCTGCGGCCAGCAGGGGCGCCCTAGCTGCTGGCGAGCTGGGTGACCCGGTCCCAGTGCTTTGCCGCCAAACTCAATGCGTGACTGCTCGCATGACTTGCAAAGGGCTTGACATTGCAGTTAAGAGGACCCCCGCCTGATCGGGCTCTCGATTTCTGAGACCCACCCCCTGGGAAGGAACTGCGAGGGGGCGCTGCCAAACGAGCTACTGCAATGCATACCGGACCCGCTGAAGCAGGCCATCCGGCAGCTCATGGTGGTCATGTGGGTCAAAGCCGAGGTGCCGGACACCTGGGCCCTCTCCGATACGGTGCTGCACCCAAGAATGGCGACGCACTAGAGATCTCAAACAAACGCCCGATCGCACTGTGCTCCACGTTGTACAAAGCTACAAACTATACACAAGCCTCATCACCACATGCCTGACACCCCCTCGAGCTGCCGGTGCACGCTACTCGCGCCCAGGCCCGATATTGCGCATCGGAGCCAGAGAGGGCCCCCTCTCAGCTCTCCTGTCGTGTAGGCGGCTCGCGCATCAGAGATGGGTCCCATCGATACGTTGACAGTTCATCTCATCATCTCGATAACCTCTATCGACGCCTTTGACTAAGATGCAACGGTTGCCTGTGTTGATGGAAAGCCCCTGTGCTCCTGCGCCCTCCCCTTCCCAGGTCGCCTCCTACGAGCTGCTCGACGAGCTGCGGCCGCAGGCGGTGCCGCGCAAGGTGGCGGTGGCCGCCAGCTTGCCGGGCGGCCTGCAGGCGCAGGCGCAACTGTTGTGAGGGCACGGCCGAGGAGGGGCGTGAGGGACCGCCGCGTGGAAAGCGCGTGGGGCGCGGCTGGCGCGAGGCGCAGTTGTGCAGGGTCGTGAAGCCCAGCCGAGTGCATTTGATGATGGGCGTGGTTGGCATTGAGGCGCGGCAGCGGGCGTCAGACGTCAGGCGGGACGGCTGTCACGACTTGAGGCGGTACCAGTGGCTGGGGCGGGAGTGGGGCGACGCTGCGGCTGCGCTGCTGAGTGCGGCGGTTCCGTGGGGCTGCCTGGGTTTGCGGGGAATGATGCACAAGGAAGGATGAGGGGCGAGGGATGAGCAACTAGGCAACGAGCTGCGCGGGGCGGCGTGGGGCGGTGCAGCAGGGTGCTGCAGGGCTGCGGGGGGCGGCGAGGGGAACGGGGCTTGAGGCTTGAAAGCGGACCGCGGTGCGAGCGGTTTAAGCGAGGGTGTCGGCTTCGAAGGAGGGCGAACGCAAGGTTACGGCTTGTCAGGTGAGGGAAAGCGGCAGACACACGTTAACATGACACGTAGCGAGGCACCCGCTGCGCTTGATTACACATGCAGACTGCTCCGGCCGGCCTGTCAGCCGCCGCACGGGCGGCAAGTCACGGCGCGGCGCGTACGCCGCCCGCGCCGCGCCCACGCACACAGGTCAAGAGGGGAGCCGGCCAAGCCATCGCTCCTCGCAGCCTTTATGACTTGTGGGACTGGGCGTGTGCCGTGGGCGCATGCCAGCCACAATCAAACCTCCCCATCCACGGCCGTGTCGGGTCCTCTTGTACAGACAGCGCTCCGGTCTCGATAGTGCGGCGCCCACCTACACACCGGGCGCTAAGCGTGGGCCCAAGCTATGCCCCGACCCGCAACAGACGCAGGCCCCAAGGCGGGGCGGGGCCTAAACAGGGAGTCAACTCTTCGGACGACCTCAATGAATTCAAGGGTCCGAAACGGTAGCCGCCGGCTGGGGCGCGCGACGGCGCGCACCTGCCTCAGCGGCGCGGGCCCGGTGCGCTCCGCGCAACGGAAGAGGGCCACACCACAAGTCGGCACATCGTACCACACCACACGCGCACAATGGGCACGCACCGAGACACAAAACGACCTGCACATCTTTCCGAGCGGCGGCGGCGATCCGCGGCCGGGTGGGGCCGCGTATGTCCACGGCGAAGCCCGGCCCGGCGCGCCGCCTGCCCCGCCAAGCAACATGCCCGACCGGCCGGCGCTGCCCGCGACTCTTCCTGCGGCGTCTCGCCGCCGCGCCTGATGGATGATGATGCAGGCGTTTCTTCCTGTAGGATCTCCGGCTGTCGGTCGTATCCAACGACTGCCGGCTGTCGATTGCACCCAAACTACTACACCGCACTTGCCCCAGTCATATCTATACTGTCACCGTTCACCCTCTACGAGCGCCCAGCGGCGCGCCCCGTCCCCTGTGCAACCCCCATCCCACTTGCGGACATCCAACCCCAAACCCGACCCATGCGCCAGGCGAGCCGCGGACCGCTTAAGCAGCGGCGGGCTTGGCGTCGCCCGAGGCGGGCGGCGGCGCCTTCTTGTGCTTGTGCTTGGACGACATCTCCGTGTACATCCAGGTACCGGCCAGGGCAATGACGGTACCCACAATGGCCTGCGTGGTGAGCACCTGAGGATGTGGGGAGGAGGAGGGGAGGGAGAGGGGCGGGGAGAGAGGTCGCGCATGGCCGAGGCAGAAGCGCGTGGTTGCCGGGCCCGCGCTCGTGCGAGCGGAGGAGCGGGGAGGTGATGGGGCCGAGCTGCGCGGCGGCGGTAGCTGTGCAGGCTAGGCGAGGAGGCGCCGAGGTGGGGCCGCAGCGGGGAGCGCGCTTTGGCCGTGGAGGATGCACGGCGTGGCCCGCGAGCCGCGGGGCTTCGGCCAACAGCACAGGAGCTCCTGCAGCGGCGGAGGCGCCGCTGCCTCGGCCACCAGGCCAGCGGCACACCGACGAAGCGCACGCTGTGCAGGATGCTGCGGCTACGGCATGCCGCGGGGCGCTACACGCTGCGCTGCTTGCCTGGTTGAAGAAGATGACCGAGGAGCCGATGATGGCCACGCGCTTCACCACGTTGCACACACCGTGCGACACGGGGCTGACGCGCTCCAGGGTGTTGAAGGCGAACTGCGGAGCGAGCAGACAGGGGGCCAATGGGCCTGCTCGTCAGCGGCCTGGCCCCTGGGCACGAGCGCCATCTGCTCACGTCACTGATGCCCTCGGCGCCCCGACCAACGCCTCCGAGCCTGGAACCAATGCCCAGCAGGATCCAGCCGGTGCACGCCCCAAGGCCCTGATGTCGCAGGCCGTGTGCCCTGTCCGGCGCCCCTTGCGGTAGCGCCGTGCTTTGCCGTGCGCTGCAGGGTGCCGCACCTGGTTGTACAGGTGGTACAGCATGCCGACCATGAAGAGGTCGGTGTAGAAGCGCTGCTCGCCGACCTTGGCGATGGCAGCCTTGGCGCCCTCCACCAGCGTGGAGCCCTCGGCCATGAGCGCCCAGGGCACGCAGATGAGCACCGAGACCAGGGTGGTGTAGGCGTACACGGCAGTGCCGTCCAGCGACTTGGTCATGGCTCTGCGAGGCAGGCGTGACGAAGGGGAGGGGCAGTGACAAGGCGGGTCAAGGGGCCAGAGTACACATGGGACGCGGGGGTGACAGGAGCTTCGTCTGCTTCGTATTCGGTTACGCATGTGGTGTGAAAGCATAGCGGCTCCGGTTTGCATGGGCGCGACATGAGGCCCGGCCGCCTACTGCCTAGGTCGCTGCGGTTGTGGACCAGGTTTGTATGCAGTCCACAGGGGTCCCCGATCACCCGGCTGTGGCACCCCAGGGGACGCGGCCTCACTTCTTGGACCACACGGCGCGGAAGCCGAAGGTCAGGTTGGAGGCCATGGCCGTCAGGAAGCCGGTCCAGTTGAACGACAGCTCACCGGCCGAGGCCAGGGCCACACCGAACTGCACGGGACGGAACACGGGACGGCAGGGCCGCGGCACGCGGCGTTACACGCTGTGGCGTGCGGCACAGCGCCAAATAGCTCCTGCGGCATGACCTGCCGCCGAGGGCACCCAGGTCTTCGGGTGCTGGTGTGTGGGCGACATGACGTGGCTTGCTGGACAGCACGGAAGCTGCTGAGGCTCGCGTCGGTGTGCTGCCATGGAGCGGTGCGCAGAGCCGACGAGCAGCTTTGTCTAGCTACTAGGGGCGCATGCAGCCTGCGCCAGCCGGCAGCGACTGCAGCCTCCCTGCAGCGACGCTGCCCCGAACGACGCACCATGATGGGCACGAGCGACATCAGCACCGGCAGCGGCGTGGACTCGCCCAGAATGAGCTGCGACAGCACCACGTTGAAAGCCGGCTCCAGCGTCTTGACGGTGTGCGTCAGCGAGATGGCCACTGCCGCGAACGAGATGTTGGCAGCTACGTGGCCGATGGCGTGCATGGCCGCGGGGCCGAAGATGTTCTTGAACTCCTGCTTGGTGACGGGCTGCGGGGGAGGACAGCGGAGGTCGGGAATGGGATCAACGGGTGCGCGTGGTAGTCGTGATTGTAATGGTGCAAGGAGAAGCGGCAAGGAGAAGCTGCGAGAGGAGGAGAGGGAAGGGGCAGCTAGCTCTGGCGCGTGGAAGACTCACGCGGCCGAACGACCACTTCTTCAGGCCGATGGCGTAAACCAGCACGCAGTACACGAGGCCCACGACGACGTGAATGGTCGACACGGTGTAGGGGTAGGGAAAGTACTTGAAGATGGTCTTGTTGAGAAGGTTGAAGCCGATGTTCAGCGCGTACCTGGAGGAGCGGGCAGGGGTGAGCGACTGCCACACGCGGGAACTCAGGCCTCAAGCAGGTCGCCGATACGCACCAGATTGCGATGAACGTAAGCGTGACGACGGTCGGCGCGAGCTTGGGGCCAACGACGGCAGCAACAGTCCTGAATCAACGAAACCATGCGGAATTCCAGGGCTTCGAGTAAGAGGCATATGCGCGATGCGATGCCCCGATTGGCTCGAGAGGCTTCACTGCTGCGGCTGCGTGCGCTACTGCACAGCGCAGGCGTTGGAGCGAATGTTGCGGCTGCGTTCCGGGAGCTCACTTCTCCAGAGGGTCAAGCTCCTTGGCAGCGTCAGCCGAAGCCTTGACGACCACTTGTTGGCGAGTGCGCAGGGGAGCGACAACTGGCTTGGCCAGCCGCGAGCCCAGCGTGACCTGAAAGTGGATCAATGTGGCGTGCTCAGGGCTGGCGAATTGTGACGGCTGGCCGGGGATCCATGCTCTGCAACTCCACACCTGCGCGCTGCGGGCGGGCAGACCGCCAAGCAGGGCCACCGGCGTCACCGGCCTGCGTGCCACCGCCACCGGCATGCCCACACGCGAGCTGAGGACTGCCATTGTTACTGTGGTAGGAGTATAAGATAGAATCTTCGTCGGAAATGCAAGTCGTGGAACTTCAGGTCTAGGAAAACGCCTGCGTCAAGCATCGATCAAAGCCCTGGCGATGCATCGGCACCTTTCGCAGTCTGCCCGCCCTCGCCTACACATGCGCATGCGCATACCCCTGTTTGCAGACGTTAGGCGTAGCTCTGCACGCAACAACACCCTTTTTGCAATTGCGACGTAGCAGTCCGGTGCGTCAAGCCTTCCGCCATTCGGCACTACTATGGCGTAAAGATCGCCTTGATGCATGCTTATCCGTCGTGCGTGACGGATGCCGGCTGGTGCCGCGCCAGCTGGCGGTCCGCATGCTGGCCCGAGTGCTTTGAGCGATTGGGCGGCATGCCTACAGAGCGCTGTAGTACCGCTGCCACTGATGACGAGTCCCGGCTTGGAGGTTCATTGCTCAGACGACCCGAGGGTCAGAGAATCCCAGCGTGTGGTCGTTTACACGGCTCTTGACCCTCGCGGTGGTGGCTTGCTGGTGTTTATTGGGCTCAAGCAGTTGTATTCCACAGTCATGCGAGGTCAATGACCCGCAACGCCTGGGTAGGAAAGCGCTCCCATTCGAGGCCGAGCAGCCCTCCCTTTCTCGAGGAGTTCACGCCTTAGTGTCGTGTCACGACGTGTGACCGCACATGGTGTGTCGCGGCCCAAGCCGCGAGGTGCGGGGGGGGGGGGAAGCCGGGTAGGTGCCGACGGGGAGAAGGGCTGGCACGGTCCTAATCCGAGGCGCCGACGGATCAGATTCTCGCTTCTCGTTTACGTTGTTGGCAGCTAAATGCTGGGCTAGGAGTTGGCTTGACTAGTGGCAGGCGAGGGCAACGTGTCCGCCGTACCGCGCGGGGCCGCGCGTTCTAGAGGGGCAATGGCACGCAGAGCCGGTGTCTTTTCGGCTGTGGGGTGTGTCAAGGGTGACGCGCAGCAACACTCTGCGAACGCGCGCCCGACGCGACTCACTGGCGCTTGGCTCGGCACGGCTCCCTTTGGCGGTCGCTCCGCGGCTCGCTCCGGCTCGGGCTCAGTGATATGTTTATGGGTTACAGATAAAGGTCTTTATATGTGGCTCAGGCTCTGTAGCCAGTGGCGCGTAGGCACTTCAGACGTCCAGGGTTACATTCTGTGTCGTGACATTAGGCCATGTCATCGCCTTTGGGGTGCTTATGGCGCACTGGCCCTGCAGTACTCGCCAGGGTCAAAAGGGGCTAAGGAAGGGGTCGATGGACATCGCCGGCCCCCACCAAATTGATGTCTCCAGGCCCTACTGTACCGGTTTGTGCGGCATGGCGAACTCGAACAGCGTCCCAGCCCCTCGTTCAGGTCATGAGCGACGTGTGGCCTGCTGTCGTGTCTGCCAGTGCGGGTTTGGGAGAGGCTCCCAGCGCTTGGCTTGCCGTGCGGGGCGGGTTTGGGGAGGGGCGGGGGGCATGAGGCCGCGCGGGTGTGTCGGCAGGAGGGGCGGCGTGCTGCGGCACACGGCTGCGCACATGTGTTTCGTGGGGCTGTGCTAGCTTCACAGAATTCATGTCAACACTTAATAACTGCAAGCACTCAAGTTAGTAGCCCAGCCCTGGTGCTGTCAGCGTGCTGCAGCACTCGGCTCAGGCGGCACGCCCAGGGAAGACTCCCTGGGCACGCTCGCTCCGCGGCGCCGCTGCTCTCGCCAGCCGCCAGCCGCTACACAATGTGCAAACCTGTCCCAGCTGCGCATGGGTGCATGGCTCGCCCCTAGAAGAGGCCACCCAGGCGCACAACTATCCGCCATTCATAAAAACCACCCGCCGCCCACGCAGCCGCCATCTTTGTGAGCCTCGTGCTGCGCACCGGCAGCACGTGGATTCGCTGCTGACCAATCTCTCGCGCGCGCTGTGGCTGGTGGGTGCAATATAAGGCGCGGTTATTGGCAGTCGGCGGTTGGCAGTTGGGGATGGACGATCGACCCTAGGCCAGCAGGGCCCTTGAGCCAAACCTGTCCCAGCTGCGCATGGGTGCATGGCTCCCCCCTGAAGAGGCCACCCGACCGCACGGTCGGTCATTATGCAGTTATAGCTGGGACAATTTCAGGGGTCTCGGGCACACCGAATCTCCGTGCCCTAACTCCACGGGCCGGACTTTGCCGCCCAGACTGCCTCAACGGCAGGACCGCATATCTTAACGCACGCCGCCGCTGCTGCCGCACTAGCTGTGTCGCGGCCGCTTGCGGCGACCGCTGCCACCCCCTCCGCCCGTGTGCCGCCTCCTCGCCGCTATGACCTGTTCAACCCCAGGGGTTACCCTGCAAAGCACCAAATCCCTCCGAATGGCAGCGGCTTCGCAAGCTCCCCCAGCCGGCTTGCGTGCTGTGTGGCCTTGCTGTTCCGGCGTAGCTGTCATGCGAACCCCGAACCGTCGGCCACGCCTGCCCACCACAGGCATCCTCCCCTAGCCACGCCCAGGCTGCGTCTTGTTTTTCAATTCAAGACCTGATTGAAAGTCATTGTATCTTGCTTAGGACCATTCAGGCCTGCGTGCCTCACTGGGCCCGTGCACCTAGAGGGACCCCTGAGCAGGCACCTGAGTGTACCTCTGCGGCATGAGGGCCTCGTGCGTGCGCTCGGCGTCTTGGGGCCGAGGCGGCCGGGACGTGCACGGCTTGGGCCCTTGGCCCTTCGCGAGGAGGGTCCGTGCCAGGGCCGGCGCCCTCGAGGCCGTGGTGTGTGCCGTGCGTACGGGCTGCTTGGTTGGTGGTGCTCGCTGCGGGGGCGAGGGGACGGGCGTGGCTTGTAGCAGGCGGGAGGCGCACACCTTGCTGACCAGGCGCACCGTGCGGTACGACTCATTGCAATCTGCGTATGCGATGCACGGCACACCAGCATTCGAACCCAACAGCCCCCAGACCGAGCAGCCCCCGCCCACGACGGTCAGCAAACCGAGCCGAGCCATAACCATACCCCAAGAAGGCGGGCCCCAAAG
The DNA here is from genome assembly GCA_001662425.1 of Chlamydomonas sphaeroides. Lineage (NCBI taxonomy): Eukaryota > Viridiplantae > Chlorophyta > Chlorophyceae > Chlamydomonadales > Chlamydomonadaceae > Chlamydomonas > Chlamydomonas sphaeroides. Next base: position 164,135 of record BDDC01000005.1, read on the forward strand.
CCCCAGCAAGCGTCGCAGACTAGGAGGTCTCCCGTCGGAGACCACCAAACCCATGCCCGCCAAGCCGCCAGAACCTCACGGTGCAAGCAACGCCCGCGCCTCCGACAGAGCCCCAACAGGACGCAGCTCACATCCCCTGTCGCCGCTCCAGCACTTGCACGCAATCGCGCGGGACGGTCCACGGGCGCGGAGTGTCGCGTCCCTCTGCTTGCAGGCGTCGCACGGCGGGCCGGGCAGGCGCGCCCCTGCCGTGTGCCGTACTGTCGGTACGTCTACTGCTGTACGGAAGCCAAGCCGCGCCAGCCAGCGGCACGTGTCAGATAGCTGCTGTCGCGCTTGGTCGTCAGGTAGCTGCAGTCGCGCTTGCCCGGCATGCGCGCGCGCTCACGGCCAGTGTGCATAGCATAGCATACCCTGCCCCCGCCAGTCAACCCAACTAAAAGGGCCTCAGCGCCGTGGCCACCGCCGGGATACGGGCGACGCCCTTGCGCAGGGCCCGCCGTCACGATCAGGCGGCGGCTGCGGCCGCTTCCGCCCGCCGCCATGTGCGGCGCAGCGCCGTACAGCCGCGCGCCCTAGAATGCCTCGTTCGACTTGTACACGAGCACCGCGCTGCGTGCGCCTTTGAGCACGTTGACGATGTTTGGCGGCACGCTGCGGCCCGCGGGAGCCTGCGGCGGTGCGGCAGGGTACGGGCCAGGGGTTGGGCTCGCCTAGGCACGTTAGCGCCATGCCACTCCACATGGGTCGCCGCGGCAACGAGACGCCATGTTCGCGCTGTTGGGATCGTGCGGCAGCCCCGGAAGGAAGGCTGCACCCCACCGCTCATTGCCAGGGTCGGGTGCGGGTCCCGCCGCACCCCACCGGGACCTGGCCACACACCACACACAACCTGCCGCCGCGCGCGGCCCCACCTGCATGGCGATGACGTGGATCTGGTCGTGCTCTGCGTACTTTACGGCGCCGCCCTCGAAGGGCTCCTCCATGGGCCGCTTCATGACGGGCAGCCCCAGCTGGGTGGCAATGTCTGCGAAGTTGTCCAGGAGCCGCCGGCTGCGGGGCGGACAGGGAGGGGCCGGAGCGCAGGGAAACGTTGGCAAGAGGATGTGTTGCCGTGTGAATGGCAGACCGCAGAGCGCAGGAAGGGAGGGATGCACAAGGCGGCGCAGGGCGGGGTGCAAGGCCCGGAGAGCACGAAGACGTCAGGGGCCCCAGGAGCAGCACCGCACGCGTTTCCTCAACCGCCCACGCGACCACGAGGTAGCCGGCCGCACCTGGTGACGTTGTCCTGGGCCGCCGCGTCGCGCGCCGCTCCCCGCGCGAGGTAGACCTTATCCGCCCTGCTGGGCAGCAGCAGCTTGGAGGCCACGTAGCGCAGCAGGTGGCGGCTGGTGTGGTGTACCTCCACCAGGCAGCGAAGCTTGTCCTTGTCCCACGCCACCGCCGCGTGCTTGGCATTGGCCTGCGCGAGGGGGCCAGGACCGGGCGGCAGCGTGGCGGCTAGCGGGCCGCATGGCAGGCAGGCGCATGGCGTGTGCAGGCAGCGGCCTCGGTCCCCTTCCTGCCGGCCCCCGGGCGCCACCCACGCCCACCTTGACGATGAGCATGGGCCGCATCGTGTTCTTGAGCAGCGTCAGGGCGACCGACGTGGCCAGCACCGCGTTGCTGCTGGCGCCGCCCAGCGCGCCGAAGCTGCCGAAGCTGCCCAAGCCGCCGCTGGTGGAGCCGGCGCCGCCGAAGGCCGGCCCGCCGCTCACCGTGGCGGCGGCCAGGACCTGGGAGCCCATAACCACCAGGTTGGGCTCCAGCTGCTCGATGTACTCCTCTGCGGTGCAGCGGGGAGCGGGAGACAGGTTAGTATGAGGGAACATACGGCGGTAAGGGCCCGAGATCTGCGGCCACGGGCACGCAGCGACCCCACAAGGGCCCCGCCACTCACCCAGCTGGTCGGTGAGCGGCCCAGTCGTGTTCTTGCTCTGCAGCGACAGAGACACCCAAGGACAGGTCAGGGAAGATGGGCCCGTGCCAGCTCAGAGCCCCGGCAGCCGTCCGCCCCGCCCGCCACTCGGCCGCCCGCTGCCGCCCCCTCACCAGCAGCTCGCTGGTCACCTCCACCATGGTCTGCCCCAGCAGCATCTCGTGCTTGCGCAGCAGCGCCCGCCCCGCCGCCTCCTGTAGCGCCGGGCGGCCAGGGCACGCGGACACGAGAGCGGTGCCGTCAGCGCACAGGCGGCAAAGCGGGGACACAGGGTGCCGCCACCGCGAGGGCCGCAGCAGCACCCGAGGCGCCCACGCTCTCCTGCAGCGCTGCCGCTCTTTTCGCACGGCCGCATCTTGCAGCAACCCAGCGCTCCCACCGCACAATGCACCCCCTCGCCCCGCACCGCCGCCCCTCGCCGCACCTGCAGTATGCTACTGACGACGGTGGCGAGCACCACCTGGTCCCTGCCCGGCTTGACCATGGCCATGAGCAGCCGCACCGCCATCGTGGTAGCGTCGTTGTCGGCCAGAAGCACCAGGATGCGCTGGCCGGGACTGGCACCGCCGGGCGTGGGCGGCGCCATCAGGGCGCCCGACATGGAACCAGAGTGCGCCAGGCCGGGTGGTGCGGGGCCAGAGGGGCCGGGCGGCGTGCCCGGCGGGCCGAGCGTGGCGTTGAAGGCGCTGGCGGCCATGGCCGACAGCATCACGGCCTGCATGTTGTTGCGACGAGGCGCCGCGGTGTCCTGCGCCTGCTTGCGGAAGGCGGCGCTCGCGTCCTGCAGCGGGAAACGGGGAGCGGCGGGGCCAGCAGCACAACGGGGGGAGGGCATCAGTCGCTGCGCTTGCTGGCGGCCAGGCCCAGGCCATGCGAGGCGCCAAGCAGCCACGGAATCACAACCCCGCGTGCCGCACCTGCGCCGCCGCCACCTCCATCAGAGCCTCCATGTCGCCGGCGCCGCTGAGCCAGCGAAGCGGGCCGCGGGCGGCGCCGCCCGCCAGCGCGACGCAGCGCGCGCCTGCGCTGGCTGCCGCGGTGATGTCCGACATGTCGAAGGTGAGGTACGCGTGCTCCCCTGACACCTCAACGCTGGGGTGGAACACGCTCAGCGCGTGGACCGTTTCTGTTGCAATGGGAGGCAAGGGGAGGGGAAAGCGGTGCACCATGAGGCAGGGGGGCGGCAGTCCCTGCTGGCCCTGCACCGCCGCCCGCCCGGCCCTGTGCCCTTGCTCCAATTAGCGGCCCGAGCCCTGCCTCTGATGACCAGGCCCTGGCCCTGGACGCTATCGGCAGTTGCATGGCTGTGGCCCCAGGTCAGTGAACCTTGCACCCAGAGCGCGGCTCACTCCCGTGCTCCGTCCCGGGTGCTAGACCTCAGCCCCTGGCTCCGGCCCGGTGGCATTTGCCCCACGCCACTGTCCAACCAGCCGCCGCCAGCGAGCGCGGCTCGCTCCGATACGCATCCAGGCGCTGAGCCCCACTCCCCCCTTGGCTGCCTCCCGCCGCCCCGGCCCCGCAGGCGCGGCTCACTCCGGTACGCGTCCAGGCGCCACATGTACCGCCGGGTGCTGACCGCCAGCCGCCCCTTGTGCCGCGTGCGAAGATCGTTGAGCGCCGCAGTCATACGCGAGGTCTGCGGGGCGCGGAGCAGAGGAGCGCTCGCGGCAGTACAGCACAGAACCGCACGGCAGCGAGCAAGCGGCGCGGCGTGCCTCCACCCGGCTGGCCGTCCCGTGCCTGCCAGCGCAGCCGGGCCGGAGGCTGAAGGTGGCCATGCCGAGCCACCACGTCCCCGGGCCGGCGGCCCTACCCAGGGTTCGTGCCGCACCCACCAGCGTGTCCCCGATCTTGATGTCCAGCACAAACTGCGACCCCGGGCTCGCATCCGGCTGCGGCGCGAGGCGTCCTGGGCTTGCGCCCGCGCGCTGGCTTGAGCTGCTGGACGCAGCCCCGCCCAGCGTGGCCGCGCGCTTGGGCGATGCGCGCGCCTGGTGCGGCGGCGCGGCCGGCTGGTGGCCGTGGCCGTGGCCGTGCGAGTGCTGGTGCTGCAGGTAGGGCGAGGACTCTAGCGGGCCGTGCGCGGCGAAGGAGGCCGAGGGGGCCAGGCTGGAGCCCTTGCGAGCGGGCGGGCGTGGGGGCCCCACGATGACGCCAGTCTGCGACTGCCGGGCCGCCTGCACCGAGTCCACCCACTCCACCTGTGTCGTTGGGGAGGGCGGGTTGGTGGGCAGCATTCACAGTGGGTAGTGGTTGCAAGTGCAGACAGCATTCCCAGTCCTCGCTCGTTCGCGTGCCCAACACGCACTCGGGGTGGGGCGTGGGGCACAGCGACCGCACTCGCTAGGTCCTTAGCCGAGCCGAACATCAACCGAGCCGCCAGCGCGCGCCCAGAGCAGCCCTCAGGGCCCCCGGCCAACCTTTCAGCCCCAGCCCCGCCCGGGCCGCGAACGTGCACCGAACGAGCGCCTTCCTCGGTCCCAGTCCCCGACCCCAGCGGGATCGTGCCTGCTCGCTCCAAGCCCTCGCCTGACCCCAGCCCCAGCCCCAGCGGCTGAAACAACGTTTCCCCCAGCCTCGCGCCATCCAGCCCCCGGCAGCCGTACCTGCACCCCGATGTTGGCCCCGTTGGCTTCGTTCAGGTACACGCCATACGCCAGCATCTCCACCTCGAGCGTGGCATCGGGGCTGAGAAGCCCCAGGTCACGCAGCCGCCGCGTCACCATCCACGACGCGCCTCGCCGCTGCAGCCACTCCAGCACGCTCGCGCCCAGCGGCCGCAGCCCCAGCGCCGCAGCCGACTCGGCCATCGCCTCCGCCGAGCCGGGCGCGGGGGCCGGGCCGCGGCTGTGCCGGCGCGGCATCTCGCTCACGGGCGCGGCTCGCGTAAGCTGGTACCCCTGAGCCGGCCACACCAGCTGCATGGCGGCGTAGCCGCTGCCGGGCGCGGCGGGCGGCGCGGCGGCGTCGCGAACAAAGCTCTGCGTGTGGGAGCTCCAGGCGTAGCCGGGGCGGCGGTGCTGCGGCACCAGGACCAGGTTCTCCGGCAGCAGCCTGCGCGGGGTGGGGCCGGGGTGGGGGCGCCAGCGGTGCTCAGCCCGCCCCGCAGGAGCGGCACAAACCCCAGCGCGGCGGCAGCCGCTGCGGCGGCAGCGCGGTGCCCCTCCCGGCCTGCGGGACGCCGCGTAGCCCCGCCGCTGCAACCCCGACCATTGTACTCAGCCCGCCCCGCGAAGTGGAAAGCGAAGAGGCCGCAGCCGCAAGCACCGGGTGCCCAGAGGGCGGCGATGGGCGGGGGGATGCACGGTGCCCCTTCCGGCCTGCGAAACGCCGCCTAGCCCCAGCCCAGCCTCTGCAGCACCAGACCCCGGCGCTCAGCCCCTCCCGCTCAGCAGCACGGGCCCCCCGCACCCGCAGAACTTTCGCAGCCGCAGCTCCGCCACCAGCTCGGCCGCCTGCGTGTCTTGGCAGTGCAGCACCACCAGCAGCCGCTCCACGGCCTCGGGCCCGCCCATGGCCTCCATGGCGGCAGCCAAGCACATGAGAACCCGCGGGCCCAGCGGCACGCCGCGGACGCGCTCGGGCGCGGCGGCCTGCGTGCGGGTCGGCGCAGCAGGAGGCGGGGCCGAGGTCAGGGGTCGGAGGGGAGCGGGGACCGACGACGGGGGTGGCGCGCAAGGGCTGTGTGCGGCGGAGGCAGGGCGCTGCCGCTCACCTTGGCTGGGAAGGCGGTGGCGACTAGGTCCCACGGGTCGGCGCTGAATAGCGGGCGGCTGGAGCCGTCCGGCAGCACGATGGCTTCATCGCACACCAGCAGCTGCGGGTGCAGGAACGGCGTGGCAGGGCAGCAGCGGCAGGTCGGAGGTCGCCGCGGCTCGCGCATTGTGGGCTGCACGAGCATTGTCGGTGGGAAGGAGGTCCGGCTTTATCGCCCACCAGCAGCGGCGGGGCTCCAGGGGGAGTGCCACGGAGGCGGATCAATCCTGGCAGCCGCTGCAAGGCCCCGCGAGACACGTTGGGACGAACCTCGCACTAGGGTACTGCATCGCATCGGCGCTTCCCTCGTCTCCCTCCCTCGCCCACCCGCCCGCTCCCCCTCTTTCTCCTCTTCCCCTCGCCCGCTCATGCCCTGCCCCCACCTGGATCGCCACGCGCCCTCCCCGCAGCAGGTTGATGGCCTCGCCCTTGAACGCCGACGACTGCGCGCCGCCAACCGCCGCGCCGAAGCGCGCCGCGTCGTACACCAGCGGCGGCTCCAGCGCGCAGTGGCTGCTGGCCGTGTGCCCGCCGCTGTGGCCCGGCGAGCTACCGCGGGCGCTGCTTGGGCCCGATACCAGGTCCTCCACCCACCGTGCGTTGGCCCTGGTGGCCGGCAAGGGGCCAGTGTAGCGCCCCTCCTTGCGATGCTTCACGTACCCAAGAGAGGGATCCTATGCAGGCGCCCCAGCCCTACCCGCAACGCCCAAAGCAGCAATAGCTGGGTTGCGAGGCCTCAGAGCAGTAAGCTGGGCGTCGAGCCCCCAGACCGGCTAGGTGGGAGTCGAGCCGCACCTGTTGGCGTACAGCTGCATCATGCGCAGAGGCTTCTCCAAGGCCGTGCCCTGGGGAAGGCGCAGGGACCGAGAGGCAGGAGCAGGGCACGAGCAGGCTGAGCGGGGAGCGGCTGGGCAGGTTCGGAGCTCACGCCGTGTCGCGGGCACCCACGCGCTCCACGCTGCCGGCAGCGACCCCTCCCCGGCAGCTCGCTGGCGACCCCCGGCGCCCGGCCAGCGCTCGCAGCACCACCCGTGCCCCAGCCCGCCGCCGCGCCTTGCCCTGCGCCCGCGCCTCGCCCCCCCTGAGCCCGCCGCCGCACCTCCTCCTGTGCCCGCATGAACAGCTGCTCCGAGCTGCCGCCGTCCACCGCCGCCCGCCGCGCCGGGCCGCCGCCGCCGCCGCCACCCATGCTGGGCGCGCGGTCCAGCAGGCCGTGCCCCGACCCCGCGCCGCCGCCCACCTCCACGCTCAGCCCCACGCCCCGGCGCATCGTCCGCGCTCCCAGGCCCGAGGCTGCTGCGTTGCCCACCGAGGCCGGCATGGAGCCCATGCGGCCCCGTGGCGGCGCCCGCCCCATGAATGACGATGGGCTGGCCAGCCCCGGGCTCCAGGGCGGCTCGGCGGCGCCGCCGCCGGATGCGTTGAAGCTCTGTCCGCCGCACGAGGCCATGGAGCCGTCGATGGTGGTGCTGCTGGCGCGGCCGTGGTAGCCGGGCGGCGGCGTGGGGGCGAAGGGCATGTTGGAGGAGGAGTTGCGCCGCGAGCGGCCGCGGTTCGGCGGCGCGGGCAGCAGCGGCGGCGGCGGCGCCACGGACGCAGACGGCATGGCGCCCGACATGGAGGCGGGCGAGCCGGGGCCGGCGGAGCCGGCGTGCCGGGATTGACCGGGCGCGGGCCCGGGCCCGCCCTCACCTCCCTCGCCGGGCCCAGGGCCAGCCCAGGACTGCGCCCGCGCGACCACGTTCAGCTCGTCAGCTCCAGCGGCCAGCAGCGACCCCTTGGGCCCCCGCTTGCTGATGGAGCCGGTGGACGGCGGCCCATCGCCCGACCCCATCCGCCGGCTGCCGCTGCCCGCCAGGAAGCGCGGCATCGTCCACCGCTTGCTATCGCCGCGCACGCCCACGGCCGCCGCGGCGGCGTTCGCGATGCGGTCGGCCTCGAGCATGCTGATGTCGCCTCGGCTGACGCCGTCGTCGAACCCGTCAGCGGCGCTGCCGAGCGCGCTGCGCGCCGCCGCGGCGGCGGCGGCGGCGGCCGTCGCCGCCGCCGAGAGGCTGGCGGCGTCGGGGATCCCCGGCATGGAGCTGCGCAGCCCCGGCATTGACTTGACGGAGGTGAAGGAGGACTCGGCGAGCAGGTCAAACACAGGCGGACCCGAGGGCGTGGAGCCGCGGCTGCCTTGAAAGCCCCCCACGCGCTGCAGCGCCGGCAGCGCGCCGCCCGCGCCTGCGCCGGCGCCAGTGCCTCCGCCCACGTCGCGAGAGGACGCGGCGCCGCTGAGGGAGAGCCGATTGAGCGCGGGGCTGCCTGGCGCGTTGAAGGAGGCAGAGGGCGCCAGGGGGCCCGACACAACCGGCGATGCGGCCTGCGCGCGGAGCGGGACGGCCGGGGCCCAGCAGCACGTCAGTGTGAAGGCACTCCTCCCGACGCACCCTGCCGGGGGCAGGAGTCCTCCTGGCTAGGGGTGCAGTTTCCTTGGTTGCGCTCCCCATCCCCGGCCTCGCGCTCCCAATCCCAAGAACAGCAAGCAGAGGCAGGGCCAGGGGCTACACGGCGCCTCACCGAGCCCGGCGCGCCGAGGGTCGGCATCAGGCTGGTCAGCCGCGACCGCAGCAGCGATGGCGAGCCGGGGGCGCCGCCCGAGCCCGGCCCCGAGCCCGGCCCCGCCGGCGCCGTCAGCGGCCCTGCGCCGCCAAAGCTGCTCGGCAGGCGCAGCGGCGGCGGTCGCGCGACGGCGCCGCCGCCGCCGCTGGGCGGCGTGCCGCAGCCGGGGGGCCGCGGCGAGCCAGGCAGGCCCCCGGAGTCGCCCAGCCCTGGCAGAATGCTGCCGCCGGGGGTCATTGGCGGGCCGCCGTCGGGGTCGCCGTCGCACACGCCCACGCCGTCCGTGTCCGAGTCCACATTGTAGTTGGATTCACGCCAGGCGTCCTGCGCCGCGGCCTGGGGGCATCGGGCAGAGGTGCGGCGCGGGAGCGGGCTGTGAGCTGCGGTCAGAGCCCTCCCCAGACCTACCAGCAGCTTCTCCTGCTGCCGCACCGCCAGCAGCGTAGAACGCAAGCACAGACGCCAGCCGCCCTCGCCGTTGCCAGCGCCCAACCGCAAGCATAACCGCTGCCGCGACCTCGTCCGCCACCGCCACGACTGCAGGCCGTCCCCTGCTGCTATCCGCCGCCCCCAGCGCCTTCGCAGGCAGTGCAGCCGGTTGTTGGCGCCCAAAGCACCCCAGCCACGTCCGCCGCCGCCGCTACCTGCAGGCCGTCCACCGTGGCCTTGGTCGCCTTGTAGGCCTGCTGGTGCTCCACGAAGGCGGGCAGCTCCGGCCCCAGCTGCGTCTGGATGTAGTACGACAGCGAGTCCAGCCGCTGCAGGCCGTGGTTGCGGTGCTTGCGGCCGCGAAAGGCGTGCACCACGGATATGACCTGGAGTGAGGGGGTAAACATTGGCACGAGGATGTGTAGCTGTGTGAGGGGGCGGCACACCGCGCGCACAGAGCAGAGCCGTACGAGTGGCCGACGGTGCGCGGATGCCCATGCAGCCCGCGGGGGGCAGCTGCCTCTGGTGACCAAGCGGGTGCTCGGCGTTCGCATCCGCGGCAGGCCCCGGGCAGCCGCACTAGGCAAGTCGCACCATCATGGCCTTCCGCTTGGCTCTGGCAATCCGCACGCGCCACGCGGGCACCCCGGCGAAGGGGTCGAGGTCGCTGGGGCCCGACCTGCGGGCGCGGCGAGGGTAAACCGGGCAGGGCAGGGCCAGGGCCAGGGCGTTGCAGTTTTGGGGGCGGGGAGGGGCACGCAACGGCATGCCTGGCCGGGCCGCCGCGGCAACGCCTGACGGCAACCCAGGCGGCACGGCGAAGGCCCCTGCGCTCGCTCACGCATTGCCGTTGGCCGCCTGTTGCCGGCGCTGCGCCTCCGCCTCCGCCGACTGTTGCAGTACCCGCAGCGCCACAAGCTCTGCCTGGTCTGGCGCGGGGCCGCCCATCTCGGCCCGCTGCCGCAGCTTCTCCTCCATTTCCTCACGGGCCTGCTGCGCCCTGCGGAGAGCAGGCCAGGCCCGAGCGGATGCGGTGCAGGCGCGGCGCGGCGAAAGGCATTAGTTACGGACGCTGCAGCGCGATTTCGCCGAGGCGCATACGCTGCAGGCCCAAGCAGGCTGCGTTCTGCGGGAGTGGAGCTTGGGCGGGGGTGGGGGCAAGCAGGGCGCTGGTTGGGCGGGGATTTAAGCAAGGAGGGCGCACCTCAGGTCCGTGTGCTTCATAGTCTGCCATTCGCGCACAGAAAATCGGTGGCCGTGCGTGCCCGCCTGCTTCGCCAGCTTCATCGCCTCCTGCCTCACGATCTCGTGCCTGCGGCCGCGGCGGAGGGCGACACGGTGAGCGCCAAGCGCGACGAAGTGTCGAGGGCTGGCGGTATGCGGGGCCCAACGATGCAGCTGTGGGCGCACGGTTTGCTGTCCTGCTGCCAGGCGAAAGCAGGAATGGGGCTCGTGTGGCCGGATCCACAATGGGAATGTACGTAACGTCTTGGTACCGATGTGGCTGACGCTGCGTAGTCCGGCCTTGCTGGTCAGCTTGCGTGTGGGAGCAGGACCGTGCCGCACCTGCCCGCCAGCGGGTCCTTCGCCAGGGCCTCCTCCAGCTTGTTGCCCTGGCGGTGGAGCGCTTCCTGCAAACACGAACCCTTAGCCGTCGCGAGGACGTATGCGTGCAAGACGCCGCAACGCGATGACCCCGCTGGCGCAATTGTGTACAGGCAGCTCAAGGAAACGAGCTGCACAGCCTTGACAGGCCGATGCTGTGCGATCCATACGTCAAGGAGAGCTGCGGCTGCTTGCAAAGCAGGATGCCTTGGCTGACATGCCGCACCGTCGGTACTGACCTTGAGCCATTCCAACCGGAAGCGCTGCGACTCTCCACGTTTTATGGGTGGTCTCTGACACCCCTGCAACCAAAAGCCAGCGGTGGCGTGGGCCTGGCAGACGCATTGTCCCGGACACCGCCATACTGACCCCCAGCGCGTTGAGCTCCTGAGCGCTTTGACTCAGCCATTGATTGGCAGTTGCGTCTGCCCATTCACGCGGGTCACAAACCCAAACACCGTCCGTGCTGGCTCCAGCGCCCATTGTTCCTTCCCCAGCGACCTATTCAACGCGATATCATGGTACTCGGTGACAAGCCCGTCAGCAGAAGTAGTACGCAGTTCTTGACGGCACGTCTCGAATGGCCGCGACTGGGCCAGGACCCCAGCAAATCATCAAGCATTAAGTTATGAAGCGAATGTCGTGCTGATGGCGTAGGTTGCACCGTTGGACATCAGTGAGGCGGAATGAGCGGTGGAATGGGAAAGAGGCAGTCTTCTTTGGCAGCGAAGCTGTGGCCTTGTTGCGGATATATGCATACCCTGTGCCCTGCTTGTACAACTGAACGCCGTGATGCTGCACTTGAACAAATCATCGCGGCCAGCGATGCTCTCCTCTGTAAGGCTCCGCCTGCCCGCCACGTCACGGATACCTCGCGAGCAACGCGGGAGAGTAGCCTGTCGGGCTTCCGATCGCCCAGACCCAAGGGCTTTTGAGGAGGCGGTCTCGCTTTTCAACCAGGCCAGGACTCTCGCCCAGCTGCAGACACAGCATGAACTGCAGCAGGCGTGGCTGGTGCGCCTTCGAAGTCCAGGGGCAAGGGAGGGGAAAGCCGACTTGGGAAGGGGGAACACGATGGGGAAGGTTTTGTGGGGTTACGTTTCCGGGGCCCGGTCCTTGCCGCACCTAACCTCGCTGCTGCCTTGCCATCCCGCGCCGCATAGGCTGACCTGGAGGTGACGGCCGCCACCACGACGGAGCCCGCGCCGCGGCGCGCGCTGGCGTCGTTCTGGTGCGAGCAGGGCCTGTCCGGCCCGGCCGCCGAGTCCCTAGTGCGCCGCCTCGAGGACAGCGGCCGCCGCTTCAGCCTGGAGCAGCTCAGCGCCAAGGTCCAGCGGCTGCAGGTGCGAGGCTGCTGATAGCTAATCACGTGAATGGAGTTACGTCGCCGCGACCGGCCTGGTACCGCACTCGGCCACGGCTGCACCGGGCTCCAGCAACTGCGCCTGGAGAGGTGCGGGGGCGGCAGGTCTCTGCAGCCGCATCGTGGCCTGCCGGCACGCGCCAGGCGCTCCGACAGCCAGGCCGCCGACGCTGCTGACCGGTTGGCCCGCACCCCTCCGTCCGTGCACCACCGGCCCCCGGCACCCTGAGCTGGCACCGGTACTCGCGCTCACTGCTCACCGCACCCTGCGCTGCGCGCCGCTCCCGTCTGCCCCCCGTGGCAGCGCGTGCTGCCGGACGCTGACGTGGCGGCCCTGGTGGACAAGGACGTCGCCATCATCGACACAGACCCCTCGTTGGCCATCCGTAACATGGTGAGAGCCGATCCTCTCTGCTGCGGCCACCGCAGTGCCGCTGCGTCGTATCTTGTCTGCGACTATGAGAGCTGACAGAGCCTACCAAGTTGAATCGTCAACATTCAAGTAGTGATGCGGGGGCTGGCCAGCGGCGCTGCGGGTCAAGGCCCAGCGGCGCGTGTGGGTAATGCTCATGAGGCGGGCAGGGGTCTGCTGGGGGGGATGGTGGTTAGCACCGGGTCCGGCTGCCAAGCTGCACAGGCAATGCTCGGCACGCGCGACGAGGGTGCAGTTCCGTGCTCCCACGATGGCATGAGCCGCAGCGGCCCTCTGCGGTACACCCCGCGCCTGCTCCAGCGCCCTGATCCCCGCTGTCCGCAACGCCTTGAGCCGCAGCCGCCTCGTCTCACTTGGCCTCAGCGCTGATGATAACTTTCTTAGCCTTCACACCCTTGCTCCCCGCTCCCCGCTGCCCGCTGCCGGCAGGTGGCTCTGGTGGAGGCCTTCCCCGGCAAGGAGGTGGCGGCGCTGGTGGCCCGCCAGCCGCGGCTGCTCTACTGCCCCGACCTGCCCGAGCGCCGCGACCGCACGCTGGCGCTGCTCGCGAGGCTGCACCCCAGCAAGGACGCAAAAGTGGGTGGGGGCTCGCGAACACACAGCCTGTGATCCGCGATGTAGGAAACCCGGGCACCCTGGAGTCTGCTGGTGGGGTGCCGTGGCGGGGGCGGAGGTGGAGGCGGGAGGCAGGGCGCGGTAGATGGGGCCTGCACCCCGAAGCGCGAGAGCCATGGCGCTGCACGCTGGCGTTGCGCCCTCCCAACACCACACATCCCTCCTCCCCTCGCGGCCTCGCGGCCTTGTGCGGCCGTGCCCTGCTTGAGCCATGGCGCTGCTGCCCTCTCTCCGCCTCGGCCCTGCACACCCCTCCTCCCTCCACCCCGGCTGCTGTCAGGTGGTGGCCCCCGTGGTGGCGGAGAACCCCGAGCTGCTCTTCCGCATGGACTACTACGAGCACGCGCGCATGATCGACGAGCTGCCCATCGAGATCCAGAACATGTTCGTGCTCGCGGATCAGGTGGGAACTGAGGGGGCCGCAGCGCAGTGGCCAGGTGGGGTGAGGGCGCAGCGCAGGGACCAAGTCGGGACTGGGGGCGCGGGACGCTGCGCGGAGAGCAGCAGGCGGGGGCTCGATAGCGCGCGGGCGCGGCCATGGAGTAGCTGTTGCGCGGATGGGCAGTGCGGACGGGCTCGGGCGGACACGGATGGCTCCCGACCAAAGACCCGTCTTCCACGCCTGGACGTCCCAGCGCTGACGGCCTCACGTGTGCTGCCTCCCTGCTGCTCCAACGCGGGACTCCAGTCGCGCCCGTGCCGCCTCTCGCTCCCATCACACACCTCCCTCCGCCGCTGCCTGCAGGGCATCGGCTTCCTGCACAAGTACTACCGCGCCCGCGCCAGGAGCACCTACATGGTCTCCTCCTCGGACGAGGAGCCCGAGGCGGGCTTCTGAGCAGCGGCGTGGGGCCGCACGCACCCCCGCGCCACGTCGCCCGGCAGCCTGGGACCCTTCCACAGAAGGGGCTGCCGGTCCGGCAGCGCCTCATGGCCGTGCCGGCGGTGGCTAGGGGGTTCTGGCACGGCCGAACGCTGCTCTGAGCGTCCGTGCCGGAAAGCGTGCCGTGCTCGGCCGGGCTGCGCGCCGCCGGTGTACCATAGTGTGCAATATCTTGCGTTGTGTTGTTGCGGGCCCCGGACGTGTTGCGATGCCCCTGCGGCCCGCCGTCGCGAGCGGCCCCGTGGCCGAGCGGGCCCCAGGAGCTGCGGCGGCGGCGGTTGTGTGCGTGTTGGGCTGTTGGTGCTCGTGTCGTGTGGCCGGGGGGAAAGCAAAGGCCGGGCCGGAGCCACGGCGTGCTTCTTGGTGAGGCCGCCGCGTGAATGTATCGTGTGGAGCGGCGGTGGCCACCGGAGGTGCATTGGCATGCGTTGTGAGGTGCAGGAAATTGAGATGGGCGATGTAGTGATAGCAGCGTGAGGCCCTCGTCTTCATTAGCGCAGGCGGCTTTAGTCATCTTTGATTGTTGTGTTGCTGTGGCTCCGGCTCCTGTGCGTCCGCCCTTTGATTGATGGGCTCGCGTGGCGGCATGGTGGCGGCGCTGCTCGCTGCGGGCCGGCCCGCGCAGAAGAACACCAGTGGGAATTCCCCGAAGAATACGAGCATATGGTTTATTTTCGCCAGGTTGTGTTGCCCGTGGCTAGGTTTCAGCGTTGGTAGATACGTTGCTTGGCGCGCAGGGCGGGCGTTTGCCGTGTTGCCCCTTGGCATGCGGCCCCGCAGCCGTGGCCTTGCGCTCTGCCGGTTGTACATGGCCCTCGCACGCCCGGTTCTTGCCACCGCTGCGGCACCGCTCTGCAGCATACTTGGCCGGCCAGCGCCGCCACCATCGCTTGGCGCCAACATGCAGCAACTGATGTACACAAGGAGCCTGCCGCGCCTGCCATGTGCCAGCCCGTGGCCACCATTTGGCGGCGGCGGAGGCGTGTCAAGTTCCCAAGCGCCACGAAGCAGCCATGCCCCTCCAAGCGCCCCCGGCCCTCGGGCGCCCGTCCCATCCTGCCTGCTGTAGCACCCACGCCTGCTGCCTACCCGTGCCCAAAACACACACCACCGGCTGTGGTACCCGCGCACCCCGGCCGCACGCCCAGCTACCCCTCCCACATGCACAAACATCGCCACAGCCCGGCCCACGCGCCCGCGCAAGCCGCGCAGAGTACCGGTACGCCGCACCTCCACACCACCTTCCTCGCAGTCTGCAAGAGCGAGGGAATCGGCGTTCCATTTCCCACTCTCCAAGCAGCCCCCATGCCTCTGCTTCTGCCTGCCCGAGAGCAGCGCCCCCTCCCAGGCCCCACACCCCGGCACGCTACTTGCCCAGCACCCGCGCCTTGTCCTGCCGCTCCTGCCGCGCGCGCAGGTTCTCGGCTATGGCCATCTCGTCGTCCGGCCCGATGCCCGTCATGCGCATATCCAGCAGCTGCGGGCAGGAGGGGCGGGGCGGGGCGGCAGGAGGGATGGATGGGTGGGGCCGCATGAGGATGGGTGTGGCAAACGGTGCCGGGCGAGAGCCGCTGCGGGAGCGCGAGCGGCAAGCGGGCACCGGGCGGCTAGGGCACGGAGACGTGGTCGGAGGCCACCTTCCCCTTCCCCCTCCCTCAGCCTGCCGCCCTGACCCTCCCCAAAGCAAGCGCCCGCACCCGCACGCTCGCGTTCTGCTCCAGCGCCCTCCGCACGGCGGTGCAGCCCTCCTCGCCAAACGAGTTGCAGCTGAGGTCCAGCTCCCCAACCACGCCGTTGAGCCGCAGCAGGGCCACCACGGCGGCGGCGGTACCGGGCCCGGCCGCATTGGCCGAGATGTTGAGGCGTTGTAGTGTGGCACTGGAGCGCACGCTCTCCACCACGGCCTTGCAGCCCTCGTCGCCCATGCGGTTGAGCCGCAGGTTGACGGACAGCAGGCACTGGTTGTTCTTGAACGCGCGCGCGAGCGACTTGGCGCCCTCGGTGTGGATCTATGGATGGTGGGGTGAGGTAATGGGGCAAGTTGGCGCTGGGAGGAGAGCGTCGAGCTCCAGCGGCTCGTCGAGGGTTCGGCCGATGAGCCTGGCACCAGGGGCGTTGCAGGGAAGCGGGCAGCGGCGGGGCCAACTACCGCGCGCATTGCTGGGATGGCAGCACAGGCGGTGCGCGCCGACAGCAGGCGTGCATGGCGGTAGCTGCGAGGGCCACACGCAGCCACCACCAGCATGGCTGGGATGGACCCGCAGGCCAGGCTTGCCCACCTAGACGTGACCGGCCCAACGGCCCACAGATGCCAACCACCGCTATGGAGTAGAGGCAGCAGCAGCAGCCGCGGCCGGTGTCTTCGTTCATAATCCAAGCAAGCCGGTGTGTGGGTGCGTCGGCGCCGCACGCACCTGGTTGTCGTGCAGCTCCAGGATGGAGATGACGGAGGGGCCGTCCAGCAGCTTGGCCAGCGCGCGCACGCCGCGGTCGGCGATCTTGTTGTGCGACAGGTTGAGGTGCGTGATGGACAGGTTCTCCACCAGGCCTGACGCCAGCATACGGACCTGCGCGGGGAGGGTGGCGGGCCAGGGGCGAGGCGGGGCACGTGAGGCCGAGGGGCGCCCTAGAAGTGGATGACGCGCCGAGGCCCGGCTGGACGCCCAGCGTGCCCAACCCGCCTGCACGCCCCAGCACGTCCGCCCCGCTGCCGCGCGGCGCGGGAACTTGACCCATCCACCTGCTTTCCCCCAACCCAAACCGCGCTCCACCGCGCGCAATGCCCCAACCTCAGGTCGGACAGGTCGTCGTCGCAGTCGCTCTTTGCTTCCACTCTCCGAGTCCCCCAGCCCCGTGTCCCAACCGCCAGCCTGCCGCCCGCCGCACCTTGTCGTCGTCCAGCGAGTTGTTGGAGAGGTCCAGGTAGGTGAGCGTCTCGGTGTGCTCCAGCGCCTTGGCCAGGCTGCGGCAGTCGCTCAGCTTCATGCCGAACAGCGAGCGGTCGTAGTCCATGCCCACCTCCTTGAGGTTGTACGACAGCGCCATCGAGGAGGGCGTGCTGCGGAGCGGGATGAGGGGAGGGGGGAGGGAGCGTGCGTGTTGGCGGCCCTGGCGCGCCGTGGCTATGATGCTGCTCATCCACCTTGACAATCCGGGCAGCACCAGCGCCGGGGCCCTTTGCTGTGTCCTGTCCCTCTCTCCACTGCCTTATCCGGCGCCGGGCGTCGGCCCCGTGCGGCCTCGTCCTCCTGCGCCAGGCCCCTGCTCTAGACTGTGCCTTCAGCCCCTATCACTCGCACACGTGCCACTGCTCCGTCCCTCAAGGGTCCCTCCACCCGCACCACACACCGCCCACCTCCGTCACCCGGTCCCTCATCTGGCTTGACCCACCAACGTTCATATCCCACTTCTCACGCCCCTCCGCCCACCCCTAGCCCGACCCACTTGACCATGCAGTCAAAGATGATCTGCAGGTCCAGGTGCGAGGGCAGCTGCCGGATGTGCACCGCCTGCACGAAGCGTCGCGAGTAGGTGAGCAGCCGCCGCAGGCTGGACACCTCGGTCAGCGAGGGGTCGAACCTGGGGATGGCAGCGTGGCAGGGGCGGGTGAAAGGGAGTGGGCGACGCGTCGCAACCGGCAGATGGAGGAGCAGGCGGTGACCGCCGTGTGTTTGGCTCGTGCCCTGCCCTGGGCTGGGCTGGGCTGGGCTGGGCCGGGGTCGCTTTCTTCGCTGCAGCCGTCCTCGGCGGGAGGCTGGAGCTCTGGTTCGCCCTGCTGGCGGCTAGGGCGGCCGCATTGCATGCGGCGCCCCTCGGTGCCCCTGCGCTCGGCGCCCCTCCGTGTCCCTGCGCTCACTGCTCTAGGAACTCCTGCAGGTTCCGCTCGAAGAAGAGCTGCTTCCACGAGTAGCCATGCGCCGCGACCTGTGGGGCCGCGGCCGGATGCGCAGGTGGGAGATGCGGGTGGTGGCGCGGTGGGGCAGGCATGAGCGCGGGGCAGCCTAAACGGCGGCAACCGGCCTGCGCGGGTTTAAACCCTACCGCTGACTGGCTGACGGCGGCTGAGAGCGCGCCGCTGGGTTCCAGGTGTCGCTATAAGGGCTCCGTTGGCTTAGAGGGCCGCAGGTAGAACGCAGGCGCTTCCAGGTGCACATCCCTACCCCCACTCAACCAACCCCCCCTCTCCACGGGCCCTGCCACCCCCACCTCGCAGTTCTTCCACCGCGCTTGTGATCTCCGCTTCCAGTAATCCTCGTCCGCGATGAGCTGCCGTCAGGCACGGGGAGCAGGTGTCAGGTGCTGTCGCCCCTCACCGACGGCATGCCGCGCCATGCCACGCATCTCACCGTGCCGACCAGCTCCAGAGGCAGGTCCAGTGGCAGGATATCTATGATGCGTTTAACATACTTGTCCGGCAGGGGACCGAACGTGGGGCACGCCTCGAAGTTGGAAGCGACTACTTTCACGCAAATGTCCTTCAGCGGCGGTATCAAAAGAGGTGCCGACATGGTTACAGCTGCCTCTTATGTCTCGCTTTGCCGCAGTAGTTCTTGCGCGTGGCGCGACACTTGCGCTGCTGCCTATCGGTCGCGCCCTGCATCACGAGCGAGGTAGAAGGTCATAATCGTTGATACAATAATACGCATCAAGTGCTTGAGTTTGGTGTCGCGCAGGTGGTGCATGGGCTCGGCCAAAAAGGAGCGTGAAGCAGTGTGGCCCAATCGACCCGCCCTATAGCCTCAGTGCCATACAGACAGCACAAGCCCAGCACCGAGTTTGTTTGCAGTCGGATCGCCGCACGCGACACGCAATTGCCACACCCGTATTCAGCAAACACACAGTCAGCGCACGATGGCGTCGCGTCTCGGCCACTCGGCAACTCGCTCGTCAGCTCGCGCGGGTCGCAGAGCGGATGCGGCCCCTTTCACTCCTTACAGGCCCACGCCCGGCTCTCGGGGCAGCACGTCCGCCACCACGCCCTATGCGCAGGTGCGTGCTACTGAAGCTTAACCAGCTGATATATCAGCAAGAGCACTGCCATGAGTTGCCCGGTCATAGCCGGGCGACGCCAGGGCCAGGGGTGTTGCACAGCCCTGAAGGGGATACGTGGTCCCCAGCTGCCGGCCCAACCCCTGCCCCACCTGCACCCACGCACCCCGTTCTCCCCATCCCTGCTCCCCACTTCCCAACCAAAGGCGCTCGTCGCCCTGAAGCTGCAGGAGCAGCACGCCCGCAGCATCCAGTGCCGCTGCGCCCCTGCCACGGAGGCGGCGCCCGCGCCCGCGCCCGCTGCTGCGGCGCCCGCCGCTGACGCGCCCGCTGACCCCGCCACCATGGACATCCGCGTTGGCAAGATCATCAAGGTTGAGCAGCACCCTGACGCCGACAGGTGACTACTGGACGTGCTTCACTTCGTATCCTGATCCTGGGCCGCTCCCACCTCGCCCCTGGGCTGACGTGCTCCTCCTGCGTGCCGCAATCGTATCCGCTGACGTCGCCGCTTTGGATGCCGAACCGCATCTCGTCGCGCGCTCAACGACTGAACTGTTTGCTCATGTCCACCGCCACCGCCCGCGCCCCTGTCCAGCTTGTACGTGGAGCAGATCGACGTGGGCGAGCCCGAGCCGCGCACCATTGTGTCGGGCCTGGTCAAGTTCGTGCCCGTGGAGGAGATGCAGGTGCGGCGGCGGTGGGCTGCCAATGGTAGGCCGAGGCGCGATTGTGAGGCGCGCTGGGGTGGCGGGCAACTGGGCTGCTGTTCCGCTGGTGTGGTTGCTCGTAGTGGGGTGTACGCCTCGCACCCACTCCCCCCTTCCGCCTGCACGTGCCCCTCCGCCGCCGCACCCACACCCCGCCCGCAGGACCGCAAGGTCATCGTGCTGTGCAACCTCAAGCCCCGCAACATGCGCGGCATCAAGTCCAACGGCATGGTGCGGGCCGCACGGCACGGTGATAGCCGCCGCACTGTCATAGCTGCCGCACGGCGATAGACGCCGCAACGAGTCCAACGGCATAGGGCGGACCCACGATACGATGGCCGCCGCACAGCAGCCTCGCCGAGCCCAGCACGCGCCGCGTCGGTTTGGGCACTTTGCCTGCAGTACTAGAGCGGATGGGCGCCGTGCTCACGTCACAGTCGTCGCCGGGTTGGGCCCAGCGCACCCAGCCCTCCCTGCACTGCACTGCGCCCGCCGCTGCTGCCCACGCCGTGCGGCCCACCCTCTGCCCCCTTCCCTGCTCCTGCTCCACCACAGGTGCTGTGCGCCTCCAACGACGCCCACGATGCGGTGCAGCCGCTGCTGCCGCCCGCGGACGCGCCCGTGGGCGAGCGCGTGTGGTTCGGCGAGGCCGGCAAGGGCCAGGTGGGTGCCCCGCAGCCATCCCGCATGCTGCATGCCGCTGGCCGGGTACGTGCGTGCCCCTTCCGGGGTACTGTAGCACCTCCGCCGCTGCATCCTAGGCGCATAGGCTGCCACAACAGGCCCCCGCAGCCCAGCGCCTGGCGCCTGCGTTGGCGCGTGGCATGCGTGGCGCCCGCCGCCGCCCCCCTGGTGCATCCCCGCCGCACCGCCGAGCGTGCCGCGTCACGCCCTGCCCGCGCTCTGCCCGGCACCGCCCCGTGGCCGCAGGCTGCGGCCGCGGAGCCCAACCGCGTGCAGAAGAAGAAGCTGTGGGAGGCGGTGCAGCCGCTGCTCAAGACGGACGGCGAGGCCACGGCGCGGTTCAAGGACCAGCCCATGCTCACCAGCGCGGGCCCCGTGCGCGCCCCCAGCCTGACCAACGCCAACATTGCGTGAGGCGCTCGTCTGGGAGGGCCCCGGGAGGATGGGCCTGTGGCGTGTTGGCGGGGCGCCGGAGGAGCGTTGGTGGTGGTGAGAGGCTTCGAGCCAGGTGTGCGTGTGTGGCTCGGCGGCGGTGCAGGAGCGGGTTCGTGCGCAGGGCCCGTGCGGGCGCAGGAGAGGCGGGAGAGCTGGTGGGGTGGGGAGGACTGCGTGGCGTGGCGTGCCGCGACGCTGCTGGGATGCAGCCGGCGGAGGCGGGGCCCAGTGTGGGGTCCGGTCGGGGTGCTGCCTGGGGGATCGCCGCGTTTTTCGGCGCGGCGCCGCGAGTGCCGCAGCTGCACGCGCGCCGCCCTGGCGCTGCTTTGCCATGTAACATGTTTGGAGGGGGCGCGGTGTTGTTGCCTTTGCTATGGTGGACAGCGCTGTTGAGTAGCGATTGCGAGCGCACGTGGCCTGGCGTTGGGGTCAGCTTTTACAGATGTGCGGCAACATGTGTCAGCAGCAACACAGGTCACCAGGTGCATTACAAGTTACGAAGCTGCTGCAATTGCTAGTGGTAGCGATACAGGAGCCCGCTGCGTGGCTGCACGCTCGAGGCGGGGATGCACAGGTCACATACCAGGCTGGCGCTCGTCCAACCCAAATGCCCTAAAATGCGCCCGGAGGCGGTCGTGCCGCAAGCCACAGCAGGCCGGGCTCGGCGGCAGCAAGCCCGCTTGGCCGCATAACTTTGCACAACAACAAACCCGCATGGCCGCATCGGCACTGCTGCGCCTCCTTCTAAGCGCCCTATAATGGTAGGGACTTGGCGCCGCCCTGCGCCGCTCAGCTGGACGCGGGCGGCCGGACGTTGGCTGCGAACTGGCCCTGCACGTTGCCTGTTGACGAGGCAGCCGGCAGTCAGCACACACAAGGGGCCGTTCAGTGCTCAGCAACGAGAGCAGCCAGAGGAGCGTGGGGTTTGCCCAGCCCGCCACCCTGGTCCTGGCGGGTCCTGCCCCCGACCCACATGGCACCCAGCTCGCGGCTGCTGTACAAGCCGCGGCACCCCTGGCCCTGACCCTGACGCTGGCCGGACCCCGCCCCGCCCCGCCCCGCCCCGACCAACCCTGCGCCCGCCTGCTCACCCGGCGGGCTGTAGTGGCACACGTACGCGCGGCGCATCCAGCAGTTGGGCCCCGATGAGGCGGTGGCGCAGCCCACGTGTGTGCTGGAGGCCCACAGCATCTGGGTGGCGTGCCCCGTGCCGGAGCTGTACAAGGCGGCCGCGTATGAGTACGCCCCGATCTGCGGAGGCCGCCAAGGCCAGCAGCGGGGGCAGCGGGGTTGCGGCGGGGTCACAGCGGGCGAGCGAGTACAGGCGCGGCGGGCGCAGGGCGGCGGGAGAGAGCAGAGTGATGTGCGTCGGGACGCATGTGGGTCGGGACTGACCCACATGCGCCGCACGCCACTGGCCCGACCCACATGCCCCGCCGGCATCCCCCCGCGCGCGCCTGCTGCCCACTCAGTTTGCGCACCTCCTCGTCGTACCACCCTCGCGACACATCGGCCCAGTCGTCCTGGCCTGCGCGGGCATGGGCGAGGAGGGGCAAGGAGCGTGGGGCCCTGCCCCGCTGCCGGCCCGGCAACCTCCCCATCGCAGCCCCATGCATGGCCCTGCCAGCATACCCCACCACTCGCCCCAGCTGGCTGCCGCACTATCGGCCTGGCATGGCCCCTATCCCCGACTGCCGCTAGCGAAGCTACCATGTCTGCCGCATCACCAGCGCTGCTGCGCCCACAGTCCTAAGCGGGCACCCACGCACGCACCCGCCGCCAGGTTCTCGCCGACGCCGTCCCAGTGGCTGTGCTCCCAGACGCAGGACGACGCCAGCTGCTGCGCATACGACGCCGCCGAGCGCTCCAGGCCGCCGTCCCAGGCCAGCGGCGCCGTGCTGTGGCGAGCGCGGATGCTGTTGTGCAGGGCCAGGATGTCGGAGCCGCCGCTGCCGCTGCCGCCGCCAGTGCTGCTGCCGAAGCTGCCCTCATAGCCACCGCCGCCGCTGCTGCCGCCAGAGCTGCCAGCGGTCTGGTCGGCGCTGTACGCACCGGAGCCGCCCGAGGTGTCGTAGCCCTGCACGACGCCCGGTCCGGACTCGGATCCGGATCCGGAACCGGTGCCGGATCCCGAGCCAGCGCCGTAGCCGCTGTCGTAGCTGGAACCAGCTGCGGGACCGGAGGCCCCGTAGCCGGAGGGCTGGGCGGCGGGCGCTGCGCCTGGGTTGTAGCTGGCGGCGCCGGCGGCTGCGGAGCCGGAGGGGTCGTAGACGGTAGTCTGGTAGGCGGGCGTAGATGTCGCATCGTAGGTGGGGGCCGCGGCTGCGGGGCCGGCTTGGTAGGCGGGGTTAGCGGCGCCGGCGCCGGCTGGGGTGTAGGGTGTACTGCTGTAGCCTGCGGCGCCGGCCGAGGGGTTAGCCGCAGCGCCGGGAGTGACGGTGGCGGGCGCGCCTGCGCGGCGTGGACGGGCGACGGGCGCGTCATTTGACCGTGCGGCTGTAGGCGTGGGGACGAAAGGCGACGCGGGAAAGGTTTGCCGCACCTTGGTCGCCGTTGACTGCGCCGTTGACCGCGCCATTGACGGCCGTCGTGACGGCGCCGGTCACGGCATCCGTGATCGGCTGGGCGATGGCGGCAACCTGGTGGGGTGGGGCGCAGGCGGGGTCCAGGGAGGTGGGCTCACGGCGAAGCAGGGCAGCGCTAGGTGACACGCCAGCGGACGGCGCGTTGGGGGCTGGGCGGAGGGACCGTGCCGCGTTGCTTCTCGTGGGCTGCTGCGGCCTGCCTTTCCTGGTCTTGGGTGACTTGCCGCAGCGCGCGGCGGCTGCCGCGGCGGCGGGGCAGGGGCGCGGGCGAGGCCGCTGTGGGCTGCTCGGCAAGCTGCTCCGGCAGCGACGGCTGCTGCTGGCCGCGGGCGTCGTGCTGGGAGCCGAAGGCCGCTGACAGCGCGGCGAGCTGCCGGGGCGTTGGATTGCGTCGGGGTAGGGCGAGTCAGCTGCAAGCCCAAGAGAGCAGCCGGCTTGGCGAGCGCCTGCAAGCGAACCGGCAGAGCAGCCGGCACGTACCTGCTCAGGGCCCAGCTCCCACTGCTGCAGCGAACGGAGATGATCCGGTGTCACGCGGCCCGCGCAAGCAGGCGATGCCGCAGCCAGCACCGCCAGCGCGAGCGCCGCGACGGCTGTGGCGCGGGGCGGCATGCCCACTGCAGCAGCTGTTCTTGGCTGCGAGCGGCTGCTAACCGGCGTGGGGCTGCTATCGGTACTTTGGGCGCAACGCGGCGAGGGGTTGCTGGCGTGGGATGTCGAAGAGCTCTCAGGATCAGAAATAGATAGGGGGGTCACGGAAGGCTGTTGCTAGGTGGTAAGCGGGGTAACGGGGGAGCTGTGGGCTCGCTTGCCACAGGCAGGCGCTTGGCGCCATAATGTTGTACGGCAGCCCGGGCCTGAATCGTCGCTCACATGGCCGCCACGTGCCCCGCCAGCTAGGAGCCTGCGAGCCTCTTGTTGATGGCAGCCGATCTGTCAGCCGCTTGTCAACGTCGCACGACCCAGCAACCTCGCTCCATACTCAAGCTCCCCACACCGCGCCACACACCTACACCTCTCAATACCCAGCCGCGAGGAGCTCCGACTCGACGCCCTCGCTAACCTCAACCGCAACGATGCGCCGCGTGCAGTCGAGCGCTGCCGGCTTGTGGCCCGGCCATCAGATGCCTGCTAGCAGCAGCGCTACCGTGGTTCTGCAGCCGGCGGCTGCAGCTGAGAGCACGCCCGCGCTGTCAACGTTTGCCGGCGCCCGTCGCGCGCGCCGCGCGTCGATGCTCATCTTCGCTCCCTCTGCCAGCTGCTGTGCGACCGCAGCGACCGATGAGCTGGCTTCGGGCGGCAAGGTTTCGGACCTCTACCCCTGCTCCTCCACGTCAGCCCTTCCCAGTTGCACCCCCGCCGCCCCCTACCCCGCGGCCTCCTCCGCCACCGGCTGCTACGGCGCCGCCCCCGCCCCCGCCACACCAAGCAGCCGTGCCGGCGCGTCCGACGATGCTGCTGCTGCCATGAGCCTTGGCTGCGACCTCCGACCCGCGCCGTGCCCGTCACCGTCGCTGTCTCCGTTTGGTGAGGGCGAGTGGCTGGCGGCCGCGCTGGCGCTGCCGTCGCCGACCTCCACGCCCGGCCGCGGCGCCCGGCGCGTCTACGGCACGCCCCCGCCGTCGCCGCTGCACCAGACGGCCCTGCTGCTGCCGCCGTCGCCGTTCGCGCTGCCGATGGCGGCGGCCGCCGCTGAGGGCGGCTACGCGGCGCCGCGCCTCCGCCGCGTGGCGCGCGTGCGGCGGGACCTGGATCAGCTGTGCGGCGGCGTCGCTGCCGCCGAGTGATGGTTGGCGCTGCTGCCGATGAGTGATGATTGGCGCCGCTGCCGCCGAGTGATGGCCGGCGCCGGTGCCGATGAGTGAGGTGGCTTGTGTGTGGCCCACGTGGCTTTATGGAACGAATGATACGTGTGTGGGCGGGACACGGTCACAGTTCAGCACTCTATAGCTTACTATCTGGCGTGCATGGGGCTGGGGCATGCCATGAAAAAGTGCATTGCTTTCCCTTTGCGTCAAGATTCTCTTTGCTTGGGGCGTGTCAAGGGAGGCCGCTGCATTGGGCGCCTTCCGGGGTGTTTGTGTCGCAGCGCCGGCAGGCGCCGGCGGGGTGTGTGTGGCGTCAGCAGAGATGCGACGTGTCGTACGTTCTTGGTTGACCGGGCGGCGCCCCGTGGTCGAGTGGGCGCCATATCGATGGTCTTGCATGTGTGGGAGCGTACTGGCTGTCGGTGCCTGTGGTGGTGTGATAGCGCTAATCTTATGCGCGGCCGCTCTCGTGCTGGCAACAGGGCCCCAGCCTCCCTGCTTGCCAAGCTGCGGCTTTGCGTGGTCCTCAGTGCATTCATGTTTTTTGTGTACGGCATGCTCACCTGTTTGTGTACGACATGCTCACATGTTTGTGTACGGCATGTCGTGGCACCGCCCAAGGTATGTCACGGCGATGCCCGTACGTGTAGCGCCTGCACGTTGCGTGTGCGGAACGGATGCGTGCTGTCAACAACGAATGCGCGCCTCGGGCAGAAACTGCGTGGCACGTGGCAGTCTACTGTGTGAGCCACATGCGAGCCACGCCAGCATAAAGATGAAGCCGCGCGGCCGGGTGCCGGGCGTGTGGTTGTACTAGTATGGTCGGTGCGCTGAGAGGGCGCCAAGTGGCTGCGCGTGGCGGTGGCGCGTGCGGCGAAGGGTGTATGAACGGATGCTGGACTGCGGACCTGCAGGCCGCTGCTGGAGGTGGGGTTGCGACAGCCCGCTTTGTGGGGGAGGGCAGGAGGGCGCTGCGGAGTGATGGGAGGCGGCCCTAGGCTGCTGCGGCGGGCAGGCGGCGGCCAGGTGTTGGTCGGGACCTGCCGCGTGTGCGTGCGTGGTGTCGGGAGGAGGCCGCCGTGTTGTAAGACCGGACGTGCGGTCGGTTGGTAGGGACGCGTGCCTGAACGCGCCATGGGCCACTGGCCCTAGCGCTGGTGCTGTAACATGCAGCGAGACGTGAGCGCATGTGCAGGTGCCTCGCGTACAACCTAACGAGCTGCGCGTGGCTGCGGCTGCGGCACGCCGAGCCGACCAGGCGGGCGTAGAGCAGGGACATCTCGCTCGGGGCATTCATCTGCAGCTCTCGCTATATGTACGTGCACCTCACAGCCCCAATCCGTCGTCCGCGCGCCCCTTGCCCTTGCGCCCCGGGGCTTTTTGTGGAATGAAAATTATAAGAATGCATGGGGATACCCCTGACTCGCCCCGGGGCATTTCCGCAGGGGGGCGTTTCCGCGCCGCGTCTGGGTATCAGTAGTCAGTGGCTGCGCCACCGACTCACAATACAGAGCCGGTATGCAATATCAACGCGTTGCTGGGCCACCGCTTGCAGGGCAGGATGGCAGGTCGATCAGCGGATACCCACCAGCGGCCGGGGGCGGCGACGGCGGTGGCGATGGCGGCGGCGAAGGGCTAGGTCCGGCCGCGGCCGCGGCAAGCGCGGCTGCCGGAGCTCTGACGGCGGGGGCCGAGCGAGGGGGGGCCCCTCCGCTTGCAGAGGTGCGGCCGCCGACACCTCCGGGCCGGGGCTGAGTGGCAGCGGCACGGGGGCCGGAGGCCGCGGCCAGCGGCGGACAAGATCAGCCTCCTCTGAAAGCACCAAGCGGAAGCGTAGCGTGTTGGGGTCAAACTTGGCGGCGAGGGGGGCTTTGCCTCCTGGCCATGCCTGGCTGGCTTGGGCGCTTGGAGGCGGCTGTTGCGATAGCAGCCGTAGGCGTGCGTTGGCGCGAGGCCGGGCGGGATGCCTGCCGATGCTTTGCACGCAAGCGTGCCCCGGACATGTGAAGGAGCCAGGGGTCGCATCCCAGACGAGCTACGCATGGCGCTGAGTTGACAGGCTGGTGGGCGCATGCGTTTCAACGTGTTTCAGCACCTAAAACTGAGGAAGCCGAATTGTCCGGAGCGGCCAGCAGCCCCAGATAAATGACATGGTGATATAACGCCCCTTCATTGAACGGCCCCCTTGTCCGCCGGCGGCTGTCTGCTAGGTGGGGGGCTGGGGTCAGCAGCTGGTGTGTACGTGTGCCGACCCGCTGTTTGGACTCCACGCACAGGGCAGGATTGCGGCGACCGGAGCTCTTCTGGCTTGGCGCATTCAATGGTTGGAATTCAGGTTATCGCTTGGTCGTGGCGTCCCCTGGTCCGTGCACAGCTGGCATGCGACACAGGAACGTTAGGATGCTCGCGTGCAAGCGGCGACATGTTCCAGTCATTCACGCCACAGGCAGACGACGGCGAACGGAGGGAGGTCGCGACATGGTGGGTATGAATAGCACTGTTCCAGAAGCGTTAGTCACGGAACCTCACGGACCGGGTAGCAGCTTCGCACGGCACCACCGTGACTGGTGAGCTGCTCGCCACCCAACAAGGTAGCTTTGCCAAGCGCAGAGTGCTCATATAGGTGCCATTTATCTCAGGCTGGTCTGGGTTGCGCTGGCGAAATTGATGGCAAACGCATCGGCCGACTCGGGAACTTCCTGGGCCCGGCACAAGGCTACAGTAAGGTCCCCAAACTACCCAAAGCCACACATACAGCTCAAAAGCGATACATCGACAGTACCCAGGACGCCTCCCAAGCTTCCCCGCCGATATAGTCCACTTGAATTCGCGCGCCGAAGCTGCCTCCGCGACCATAGCCAGGCAGCCGTCAGATAGAATAGCTTATCCCAGCTTAAAAGAGCAAGGCTCGACGCAAAAGGCCGACAATGACTGTCTGGCGCCGCAGCTCGGTCGGAGTGTCAGCTCAGGAGAGCCTCTGCGGTTCTGCCCCGTGCTTTGCGGACAGGGCCTGCATCATCGGCAGGCTCCGTCGCGCAGCCACATCGGCTTTGTCGGCTACAGGCGAGCAGCCTGCTGCATTGAGACCCAAACCCGGGCCTCGTACGCTGTGTCATAGCGACCCTTTGCGGCCGACCACAAAGGACACGCTGCCCGTTTGCGAAAGTGCAGGTTTTGTCATATAGCTACGTCGCTTAGGGTTCGTCACCCCACGCGCCACGCCGACTCTTGAACTTCCCACCTGTCTGTCCTCCCCCTGGCCACAGCCGGCGTGACCTCCACGTCGTCCGCGTCCCCGTTTGACAACGCCACGGTCAGCATGGACGGCAGCGAGGCGTCCTCCTACTTTGCCTCAGCGCGTATGCAGTCAGTCGGCTCGTCGTGCTTCTCCGACATACCGTCCAGGCCCGCCACGCCAACCCGTGCCGCCCGCCTGTCAAGCAACCTGGCGAGCGCAGCATCTCTGCCAATGCCGCTGCTACCACCGGCTACCGCACCAGCCTACGGTTCGGCACGTAGCAGCAAACAATTCAAGCGAGCCTTCTGTGCCGCCTCCCTGGCGGCTGGGGCTCGGGCGCAGAGCGATGGAGTGGTGCCGCTGGCTGCGCGCGGGTGCTGCCGACTGCGGCGCGTGAGGCGCGTGCTGGAGGGCCTGGATCGCCTGGCTGCGTCGATGGACGAGCCCTTCGCCGCGTGACGAAAGCCCGGTGACAGAGCATCAGGCCTTCAGACGTGCTGCGAGACAGAACCCAATCGACCAAGACTGAGGTATCATCGGATACCTGTAGTGTGTGCCCTGTTGAGGCACGTGTACCATCCGAGCGCTCTAGCGTTGATGGCAGGCAGGCCGTGCGGTTGAGGTGAGGGGTCAGCTAGGATTGTACATGCGGGTCCGGCGAGGCGCAAGGCCGCATTGGGCTTGCGCCCCCGTGACTGGGTTACGAGACAGGCTTGCGCGGCTTGCATGTAGCAACCGGAATGGTGGAGTGTTGTGCCGGCTTTTCCTCAACGCGTTTTGCTGGCCATATGTGTGATGGTATGTTCGTTCCGACGGCGGTACGTCCGATTTATCTGCTATCCAACTTTGGGCCGCGCATTGCGGCACGAGATGGCCTGCGCGCCAGCCGTCGCTTTGGCGGCTGGTGCCATCCTATCCCTTGCCGTCTGACTTCTTTCCTGTGTTGCATGCCGGGTGGGCGGCCCCACGGTGGCCCTATTGCTGCGTGTGGGCCTGACCCGGCATGAATAAACGGTATGAGACCCCGCGGAGCTGGAGGATTGTCCTGTACTTTCTGTGTTCGTAGCGTTGTTGTTGGACCCTGATCCATTGGGTCCGCGTGCGGTGTTCGCTTCTGCTGGACTGGCGTCAAATGGACACGCCGGCTGAGTGGGACCTAGGACGACCGTCTCCTATTCTTGCATGAGGCTGCAAGCCGAAACCGTGCTACCGGTGTTGCAAGCCTAAGCTCATGCACCCGTGCAGCGTGTACAAACCCGCGTCCTCCTCCACACCTCCTCCACAGCTTGGCAGAACCGTACATCGGCACTGACCATCCACACGCGCGCACAACCCGTAACCTTAGCTTCCGCAGAGGCGGCATGCCGTAAGCCAGGAGGCCTCGTGTCGTAAGCTGCCTACAGCAGGGCCCCCCGCAACTTCCCCGGCTAGTGCCATGCACGGTCCCCCAGCGCGCGCCCTATCACAGCTTCCCTTCCAGATCCCCTAGCCGCTCTCCAGTTCCCACCAAAAACCCCGGCTATACGGCATCAGTACGGGATCACGGGTGGTCAACCTCGTACTGCAGCGTGTCCGACAGCACGGCCATGCGGTTGAACTCCTCGCGCTGCTTGGACTTGACCTGCAGGCACCACGTGGCGATCGGCGTCAGGTGCTGCGCACAGTTCTCTTCGCCCGCTGTACCACACAACCCTGCACTGATTCATGCTGCATGCCTGTTGTCCCAGGTAGCGTCCACCGCGAGCCCATACACCCGTTGCGTCATATACGCCAGGCTTAGCTCCAGCGCGCGGTGGCGCAAGCCGAGTCCATGGGTGACCCTTGCAGGGTGCGGGCGGCGGCAACGCCCCTGCCTTTCACCCCACCCATCCCCCAATGCACGCCCGGCTGATCTCCCGCGCGAGCCGCACCTCCTCCATGGCCTTGACCGCGAACACGGTGGCCAGCAGACTGAGCGCAAAGCAGAAGAAGATGAAGGTGGCGGAGGCGCGCTCGAAGCTGGTGAGGCGCTGCGGGTTGGAGGACAGGGGATGAGGCACGTCATGTGGCAGCCCACGTCCATGTCACAGCCCCACGCCACGCCCCACGTTACGCCATTGGCGTGTTTTCCACCCGGCGCATCACAGCCTGACAGCCGCTGTGCTCACCTCGGGCTCGCCCGCGTACTTGATGCCCACGTCTGGGGTCGGGAGTGGCGCGGAGGAGGGCGGGCGCGAGCAGGTTGCAGCTCTTCCATCCGGGCGTGCCCGGACGGTACAGGTACCGGTGCACTACTTGACGGATGCGTTTCAGGGCGGGACACGATGCTGTTCACGCTGCGTGACCGCAGCGATGCACAAAGAGCGTGTGCTGGCGACGGGGCTGCACTGCGGGGAACCGGCGGCGAGTCGCGGGGGCAGAGCGCCTGTCATGCGGGGCCGGGCGGGACGCCGCCGGGCGGACGCACCCGTGCACAGGTCCACAAAGGCGTGGAAGCTGATAACCATCTGCGCCGCGTTGTACCCGAAGAACGCGATGATGAGCTCTGCAGGGGCGGGGGCCACGGAAAGAGGGTATAGCCCCCATGCAGACGGCACCTTTGTCACTGTTCTCGCAGCCTCTATCCATTTCAACCCCTGCAGACGGCAGGTCCCGGACCAGCCGTTCATCGCGTGGGGCTACGGCACGCCTGGGGCTGTGAGCCGGGCGCAGCTCGAGACCCACCCCGTTGTTGGTTGATCACGCCGGCCAGGCCAAAGATGGCGAACATGTTGTTGGCAATGGACAGGTAGAAGGAGAAGCCCTGCGCATGCCGGCGAAGATGACTCAGGGTTAGGCGTCATAATACGTGCGCGTGGCTGCCGAGCCGGAGGCCCCAGCCCCCTTCACATAGCACCCGTTTCGGCTGAGCACGCGGTAGGACTGCAACGCGACTGCGGCTTGCAACACCTGGCAGCCCGAAATCAAGTATGTTTGCAGGGCGACGTTGGAACTAGCCTCTCGCATAGCCGAGGATGCATGCTGCTTTGGAGCTGTGAAGCTTGGCGCAGCGCACCATGGGTGACCGGAAGTCCAGCGGGGACTCGTAGCCGGCCACTCGGGCGGCAATGCCGACGCTCTCATTCTCCTCCTCGTTCCTGCGGGGCGAAAGAGCGTCGCGGGGAGGCCGGGCGGTGGGCTTGGGGGTGGCAGGGGGTAGCCTGCTGGGCCCTCCAGAGGCGCAGGCGCTTGATCTGTGCCCCTGGCCCTGAAGCCTTACAGGAACTTGTCGAAGTAGTATGCCTGGTGCCGAGTGCGCCCATCACATGTGTGAGCCGCGAGAGGGGGCAACGGCACAGGCGGGCACAGGCGTCAGAAGGGCAACAAAACCGAAGGCTCACAGTTCCGGCGCGCAAGTCCTCCGCAGCAGGTCGACGAAGTTAGCGCCGCTGCTTATCCTTGCTTGCTGAGGAGCTGCTGAACATCGGGCAGACGCACAGCTGTCCCGTTGAACGGGGGCCCCGCACGTTGGCGCACGCGCGAACCGTCAGCACGCTTGACGTTTTATAAACGAAGTATATGAGTCATTGGAGAGCCGCTAAGCTCGTTTGGCGCATGGAGACGAAAGCTGTTGCCTCGATCGGCAAGACTTGCGCTCCAGCTCCCACGCCGTCTGCCACACCTTGTAGCCCTCATAGATGCCAAGGAGGCATAGGCCGACGACAAGCTGGGCAGCCGAAATGCAGAGAACACCAGAGCCGGAACGCATTCTTGCTAGCCAACCCAGGTTCAGCTTATCATGTAGTATAGAATGGCTGGACCTGGTTACCAACTTACAACACTGGGCCGAGCTGTCGCTGATGGGGGAGCAGCACGGGTTTTGCCCCGTTGCCCCTGCAAGGCCCCCCCTTCTCGCCCGTCGCCGCCTGCTTCCTCCCCTGTGGCGGCACCCCACGCAGTCGCCTAAATTCTCACCCCACCCACAGCGAGCTATTGTGCCCCTCTCAGCAGCAGCCGCTCCCGATGTCCTCATAGGTGCTGCCGCCGAAGAAAACGAGAAACGCGAAGGAAGGCAGCACGGTATCCGGCACCAGCAGGGGAGACCTGGGCACCAGAGTGCCAAGACCACCGGCCCCTTTAGTACTGTGTAACCCATGTATCGTAGTCTGTGCATTCCCCAAGCGGAAGCGCTGCCCTTCGTACTTCATCACCAGCGTGGACAGGGGCAAGGAGACGTCGTGGTGCAGGCCAGCTCGGATGTAACACATACTCGACCCGTGGATTGTCCCACATACGCACCACAGGCGCGCGGCAGAAGGAGTCCTTGTGTAGATCCCCGCCGACAACGAAGTATATATACCATATTAAGCTAATAGCATCACCGCCGCCTTTGTCACCATCGCCAAGCAAGCAGCCCGCAGCGTCACCTGCAAGTCGTTAGTCACGGCATGCGCTCTGCCAGGTAGGCACGTCATGGGTTGCATACGCAGCGTTACGGCTTAGAAATTTAGGATACAAATACTCAAAATAAAACCACCCCCGCCAAGGTCGCAGCATCGCCTTCGCCGGCGCCGCCCGCCGAGGTCCAAAAAACACACGCACACTCCGTCTCCCGCGCCACCACCGCACGCGCCGCGCGCCATCCGTCTCTTCCATATCGACCCACATCGGCCCGTGACGACCCACATCGACCCACATCGGCCACCGTGGCAGCGGTTGCCCGCTTGGAACCCAACCAGCAAGCCGGCACGCCACTCGCTCAGCGCCGCAGCGGCGGCACTTCCACCTTGTACGACCGCACCTGGCCGCTGCCCATGACCGTTTCGCAGCGCAGCTCAAACACCAGCTGCTCCTCGTCGTGCTTGTGCATGGCCGGCAGCGCGTGGTGCTTGGGGTCGCCGAAGGTGACGTGGCACCAGTTGCGCTGGCCCAGCAGGAAGTAGTCGTCGTCCTCCATCTGCACGCGGGATGGGCGCACGGGCGTGCTTGGTACGTGTGGGGTCCGCACCTGTTGAGGCCGGGTATTCCTGCCGCAATGTGCCCTCACACGCATCCAACATGAGCTGCGGTGGGCGGTGAGCGGGTATGCACCGCAGGTAACACGAGCCACCGTGCGATGACGCGGGCTGCGTCACACTCGTTGCAGTGCACACGCACCTGCACTCCCAGCACGCCGTAGCGCTTGAACGAGACCTGCCGTGCCACGCAGTCCTGCGAGGGCAGACGTAGAGCGCGCGCAGCAGGGTGTGACATGGGAAGCTGGCGTACGGCTGGCACCGCAGCGCACCCAGCTTCACAGCAGGGGCGCACGATGTTACTGGGTAGAGCAGAGCGAAATGCATGCTATGCTCATATGGCGGCATTTTCGGCATGTCCACGCGCCCCGCGACACGGTCCAGCCCCGACGCTGCCAGCCCCATTCCCGTTGCGGCCGCATCACACGCCCACAAAGGGCAGAAGGGCATCGCCACATACAAAAATCTGTGCTCGGCCGCACCAGCGCCAAGCACAGCGCACGCTCGCAGCCTCGCACGGGCGCCGCACCTCCAACAAGCGCTTGGGGTGCTGGCTACCGGTATGGTGTGAAGCGGGCAGAAGAAAGCTGGAGGCCCATGATCGCGTTTCATACTGCTACAAAACCAAATCCATCCAAACCGAGTGCTGTACGCGCGTGTCGCCGCACCTCCATAAAGGGCTTGGGGTCCTGGCCCGCCTGCGACAGCGCCTGCAGCACCAGCGCCGGCGGCGGCACGTTGGTGATGGCCGAGCTCACCACCTGCGAGGTGGGGCAGTGTGTGGGGATGGGGACCGACGGAGGACAGGGTCGGCACAACAGCAGCCCACGGGGTCGCCGATGGGGCGATCAAGCAAGGAGGACCACACGCCGAGTCCAAGTACCATCGTCCCTGCATCGGGACCGCCAACCTTGCTCTCCGCCCCTGCGCCGTGCCCTGCCCCACTGCCCATCCGCCTGCCCCGACGCGCCCTGCCCTGCCTGCGGCATGAACTTGACGTCCGCCGCCAGCTGCTCGCGGCTGGGCAGCGGCATGCGGCCGATGTCGGCCTCGGCCGTGCCGCCGCGGCTGTGGAACATGCCGTACGCGGCGCAGTGCACGTCGCCCGACAGGAAGGTCACGCGCACGCCCTTGGACTGCGCCACCCCCTGCGAATCACCGGGGGAAGGGGAGAGGGACAAGATTTGTGTGCGTTCGTGCGTATGACTGTGTGCGCGAAGCCGACGCGGGCTGCGCTGTCGGGCCTGGCTCCGTCGGCGGGCCTTACTTCGGGCCTCACTTCGGGCCTCACTTCGGGCCTCCAGCTTTTGCCCCTCCCCGTCCCCGCCACCTGCTCCACTGTCCACCTGTCGCCCCTTCCCGCCCCGCCACCCTTGCCCCCACCTGCATCATGCGGATGAGGAACTCGCGCTCGTCGTGATGCGTGGCGCTCTCCCAGTGGTCCACCAGGTCGTCGATGATCTCGATCTGGGGGCAAGAGAGGGGAAGAAACAGGGAGGGAGGGCGCAATGCGGTGGGATACGTGCGCGGCAGGGACCGCGGGCGGGGAGCGAGGTGGGCCCGCTGCGCGGCTGCCTGGCGGCGGCGTGTGCTGTGCGGCGAGCGGCGCTACGCCCAAGCTGCCGACCCGGCCCAAGCACTGGGTGCGGGGCGGCGGTCAGGGCGCAGGGCGCCAGCAACGAACGGCTGCACGCAAACATACTCCTCACCTGGCCGAAGCGCGTGGGCAGCAGGCTCATGAGGCCGGTCTTCTGCATGATGGCGTTGAGGGCCTGCGGCAGGAGGCGGGGGCACGAGCGCACGACCCGTGCTGAGGGAGTCACGAAACACGACGCGCTTGCAGACTCCAAGCCGAGGCTCGGCCCGCGATGCAGCGGTGCGCGCGTGCGCGAGCTATGGCTGCAGCAAGCCGCACCCGGAGGGCCGTGCAGGGCCCTGCGCTTGCCGCAACCCAGGCACACGGGCGCAGCCAACAAACCGGCAAACCCGCAAAAGCAGCGGCGGCTGCATACGCTAAGCTGCCCCCGAGGCGCCAGGAGCTGCGGGCGTTCCTCCCAAGTCCCAAACCCCGCAGGTGCTTACGTCGTTGCCTGTGAGGCCGCTGCTGACGTCCTGTGAGGCCATGGGCAGGGCACAGCAGCGCGAGCATGGGGGCGAGGTTGGGTGGGTTAGGGGGGGCACCGCGCCGCAGCGCATGCAGCGCGACGCCACGGCGCTGAGAGGCGCTGCGGACATGGCTGGCACACCAGCCTGATGCTTGCTACGTTCACGTGCTGGTCGCGAGGTGAACCCCTGCAGCAAACACCTCGAGCGCCTTCTTCACGTCCAGCTTGGGGTACACGATGGGCACCTGCGTGGGGGCGACACGGCGGTTGGCGGTTGCCGTGTTGCCGTTGGCTGTTTCGGCATGCGGCAGGCAGTTGGCCGCCGTCGGCAGGCGGCAAGCTCGTGCGCGCGGCGGGCACGACACAGCACGGTACGACATGACGTGATAAGATGTACGGCAGGGTGTACGACGCACCGCCAGCACCGCCACCACGTGCTTGACGGTGTCGGGCAGCGCCTCGAGTCGCTGCTGCAGCTCGGCGTAGTATTCGGGCGTGAGGATGCGCGTCAGCGTGCGGAAGCTGCGATAGGGCGAAGCGAGGTAGGGGCAAGGGCGTGAGGAGGATGCACGTCAACGTGCGGAAGCTGCGATTGCGGGGGGGACGCAGGCGCAGGCGGCGGGGCGTAAGGTGGCACGCGGCTCTGGCAGCATTGCGGGCTGCGGCGACCCAAGGCCCTTGGAGCGCCAGCCACGGCACATCCACGGCGGAGGCCGTGTCATGCCGGGAACGGGCCTCGCCGGCTTGCCTGCGCGTGTCGGGCATCACCAGCGCCACCTCGCGCCCCAGCATGTGCAGCTGGCTGCTGCCGTGGCTGAAGCCGTCCGAGGGGGCGCGCTGCGGCGTGGTGTGCTGCTGGAAGAGGTAGTAGAAGAGCTGGGGGAGGGCGGGTGGAAGGGGCGCAGCGTGGGTCGGCGAGTGAGGGAAGACTGGGCCAGCTGGCACAGCGCGGGCTGCGTCGTGCCGGGCGCAGAGGCGGAGAGCAGCGCGCGCGCGGCGGCGGCCGCTGCGGGCGTTCCACCTCAGTGCGCAGCGGCGCCCTTCCCAGCCTTCCCCCAAGGGCGCACCTCGGCGCCCTTGTACAGCCCCTGCATCACGGGCGCGTCCTGCACCAGGGACGGGTAGCTGCCCCAGCCGTCTGCGGGGCCGGGCGGGAGCGGGCGGGGCAAGAGGGATCGGCGTCGTCACCACCGCCCTCTCCCCAAGCCTCGCCCTGCACGCCTCAACCTTCTCACCACCTGCCGTACCTCCCTCCCCCAGCCCCGGCCCAACTGCCATGACGCACCCACGATGTCGTGGTCGTCCCAGGTCATGAGCGAGGGGATGGTGGCCAGGGCGTCGCAGTAGATGGGCTGCGGGCGGGAGGAGGGCGGGAGGGGGGCGGGCGAGGGGCTCAGCAACCCCAGCAGCCGCCCGCGGCCCACATGCTCCACCCTGCCTTCCTGGCCATCACCCCTGCCGCACCACAGGTCCTTGCCAACGCTTGCCTGCGACCACTGCACCGCGTAATGACTGAAGTAGTACTCCTCCACCTCGGCCGCCATCTCGGGCGTGAACGGCAGCGCCGCCTTCTCCTGCAGGGCCGGGCGATGCAGGTACCCAGGGGGTGACGGACCAGCGGGGACGGGGAGGTACCGAGGACCGAGGAGGCAACGGACTATAAGGGAGAGGGAGGGGGCACGCGTCCGGTGCGGCGGAGGGTTGCGGCCTCAGGGGCACCAGGGGGGTGGGGGGAGCAGAGCGTGATTACGGGTCGGGGGTGGGGGTGGCGCGCGTCGGCGCGGCGCACCTGCGTCTCCTGCTCGCTGAGCGATCGGTCCCAGCCGCGCAACAGCGGCCCGTTGAAGACTGAGTCGTTGTAGAGCTGCGCAGCGCATGGCGTGGGCGGGGACAGGCGCGCATGTGTGCGTGCTGTGAGTTGGGTGACAAGTCTACGGCATGCCGCGCGTGGGTTGTGGAGCGGCAGCGAGGGCCCCCAGCTCACCTGGTCACCGCCTTGGGTCCGGACAGGAGGCCGAGGAGGTCGAGCGCGGGGTAGCAGGGCAGCGGCGCAAGCAGGGGCAAGGGGAGAGCAGGCAGCGCGTCTCAGCGCACAACGCGGCAGCAACAGCCAGCAGCAGCGCCCGGGGTCCCGAGCCCGGCCCTACCTTCCCCGCTCGCCGCCCAGCCACCACCGACCCCATGCCCTCCCTCACAGGCCCCCTCACGCTCAACCCTCTAAACACCCCCGCCACAGCCCCTATCCCGAAGCTCGCTGCGGCCCTGACACGCCCCCCAACCGCCACGGCACCGTATGTCCCGAACACCACCACCGTGCAGCAATTCGCCGCCAGCTGCCAGCTGCGCTCACCCCCGACCATGACGTGCACGGGCGCCTCGGCCTGGCGCTGCCGGAAGTCGTTCCACAGCGGCTCCAAGCCGCCGGTCTTGGCCGCATTGTCCACCGCATCCAGACCGCTGGAGTGGGGGAGGGGAAGGGCGATGGGGACATGGGTTGGTGGTCGAGTGCAGCAGGCAGGGGGAAAGGGGCCAAGGCTAGGGCGCGATGCTGGCTTTGGCGTTGCGGGCGCCAGGCAGCTGACAGGCTGCCTGACCGGAGCGTGCGCATGGATGGGCCGTGAGCGTGGGTGGCCATGGCTGGTCCGAGGCGCGCTGTGTCGCGGCCCAGACGGCAACACGTCAGCAGAGGCACCGGCATGAGCACCCGCGCTGCCGCCCTGGGCTAGCTGCCGGGGCCCCCCCTTTCCGGACGTCTAGGGCCTGGCCGGTATGGCGCTGTGGCCGCAGCCGAGGCGTACTGGGCCGCCGGTGCGGCTGTACACGCCCAGCGCCGTGTCGCTAGTACGTCAGCGCTGCGCCTCGGGGCTGGCCCGAGCCCCTCTCGCTCACTTGCACGAGTAGAAGGCCCAGGCCCAGGGCTTGGTGGAGCCGGGCAGCAGCACGTCAAAGGAGCGGTGCGGCAGCAGGTTGACCTGGTGGCGAGGGCGGAGGCCAGGGGGTGCGGGCGGGGAGGTGGGCGGCTGGGGGCGGCTGGGGGCGGCTGGGGGCGGCTGGCGTGTGGATGGGCGGGTGCGGGTGCGGGTGGTGCGCACCGCGTGTGCTGTGGGTCTGTCATGCCTGGCTGCCGTGCAAGGCGCGCCGCGGGCGCTGCTGTCCAGGAGGGCAGCCCCGCCCACCCGGCAGCCGCGACGGGCCCAGTCAGGCAGTCCAGCGGCCAAGGCAGCGCCCTTGCTGCCTTTGCCCGCCGGCACCGTGGCCGCGCCGCCCCTTGCTCGGCGAGCGCCACCCCACCCCTCGGCGCCGCCTCCTACCTGCCATGCTGCTGCTCGCGCGCCCACTCACACGCGCAGCACCCACCCACCCCGTTCCTGCCCCCCGGCACCGGCCAAGATCAACCTGCGGTCACGGCAGGCTAGTACGGCAGCCTGCGGCGCACCTGGTACGACAGCTTGGCGCCCGGCTCCGCCGGCAGCGTGATCGCCAGGGTGAAGCGCCAGAAGCGCCAGTCGCGCCATGTGTGGATGAGCTGGGGTGAAGAGGGTTGGGGGTGCGAGGGGGTCGCAGGGGATGGGCGGCCGTGTCGTTCAGCTACCGGTAGCTCCTAGCTGCAGACGGCGCAGGCACCGGCAGGTGACCCGCGTAGGGCGGGGGTGACTGTGGGCGCTGTGGCGTTGCGCGGCGGCAGCAGCGGGGCGTGCCGGAGCGCGCAGAGGTGAGGGCTTGCCGGACGGGCGTGTCAGTGGCACGCGGTGAAGGTTGCCGGGCGGGCGTGTCGCACGCACCTCGCCAGCTGCGCTGCCCTCGCTGGGGCCCTGCCAGGAGGCCGAGGGGGCCTCGCCGCCGGGCAGCACGCGGCCCTGCGCGCCCTCGGTGCAGACGATGAGGATGCTGAGCTGGTAAGCGCCGCTGGACGGTTCGTAGGACTTGAGTTTGCAGAATGGCCCGCACACCGAGCGGCCTTCGAGGGCTACGAGCAGCAGTGGCAGGGGGAGCCGTGAGGGCGACTGGTCCTGGCCAGGGCGACGCATGCGCGCGGAGCTGTGAGTTATGATAGGTCAGCTTGCGGGCTTACCGGCTAGGGTGTAGTGCGTGAGGAAGGCATTGGCCGGCGGCACAGGCACGTAAGCCGGCCTGCGGGGACAGGGTGCGTGCCACGTTGACGACCATACGCCGCGGGCATGGACAGCGGCGTCCGCGCCGCGGTATGCACCAACTGCAGATACCGCTGCGAGCGCCGTGCTGTAAGACAGACGGCGCTGCACCTCGGCATGCGACCATCGAGGGCCGCGTTGCCGAAGCACCACCCCGATATTCCGAGCAGTCTAAGACAATGCCAAAGACCGGTTTTTACGCCGGCGAACGTGAGGCTTACACGCTTCCACCACAGCCCATTCGCTCCTTGATGCCCTCGACCTGTTCGCCTATATGCAGCTTCTTGTCTGCTTCCTGTGCAAGTTTGTCTGCCTCACGTATTAAGCTCTTGGCGAAGCCTTTCACGCCAGAAAACATGGCCAAAACAGTCGGCAGTTGACGCGGGCCTGTTGCACGCAACGAGGCACCAGGCCACCAGCGCAGCCGTCTGCTGCGTCGAGCCTTGATGCAGGCGATAGAATGGGTGCGATGTGCGTTGTCCAGCGTGCACAAAAGTCGTGACGAGTATGTCCCCCCGAAGCTGGATGCGCCAGATCGCCCTTCTGGGGTGCCCTGGCGAGACCCGGCGGCACCTGCCAAACAGGGGCAGAGCTCATTGCCAACATGCCAGGTTCCTGCTCAAGTGCCCTGATGCCGGTTAAGGCGCCCGTCCTCGCCTGTCCTTGCCCGTCTAGTGACCAGGCCCCACAGAGTCCCTCAGGGCCCCTGTCCTCTGCGCTACGCTCTGATCGCATGCACTCGGCAGGGCCAAAAGGCTGAGCAGCGTGATGGGCAGCTCTGCGAGAGCTGAAAGGCCTAGCAGTGTCACGGACGCCCAATCGCCCACAACCAGGGGAGACCCTTGCGTAGTGCACTTGCTGCCGCTGCGGTTCTTCCGCGCTGTTTGCGGCATGCTTGCCCCCGTGTTTTTCCCCTCTGATCTCGCAGGAAGATGTCGATGTTGCCTCGGTTATGCAGGTTCGAATTTCAACTCGTTAATTCAATCGTGCAACATGACAAAGACTTTGACAAAGACTTTGGCCCCGTTTGCTGGCTTCGCGTTGATTCAATCGTGCAGGGAGACGATAGGAGATGCTGGGAGGGAGGCAGGGATTTCAGGAGCTGCTTGGACTAGGGGACTTTCGTACTAGGACCCTTCCCTCGGGCAAATGCAACTTTGATGATTGGTGCAGCCGCGGAGGGGTCGGTGGTAAGCCATCACGCCGCATGGTACGTGCCCCTTCGTGGACGAGCAACATGACAAAGACTTTGGCCCCTGCTCCCGACGTGATGTCCTTGACGACTAGATGCACATAT
This sequence comes from Chlamydomonas sphaeroides, assembly GCA_001662425.1. NCBI lineage: Eukaryota > Viridiplantae > Chlorophyta > Chlorophyceae > Chlamydomonadales > Chlamydomonadaceae > Chlamydomonas > Chlamydomonas sphaeroides. The sequence continues at coordinate 204,776 of BDDC01000005.1, forward strand.
CTTACTCCTGCACACAATTCTTGCATGTTTTTGTTTCGGGGCTTCTGCGGCTACCCGCGCAGCGGGACGCCAGAGCTCCGTGCCGAGCGCGACTTGCTTACTGCGCCCTGCGATGTGCCAACGGACTGTATATGCGCAACGTCGGTGCCGTTGCGGGGCACGCAACCGCAGGCCGACGTTGAGAAGCTCGCCGTTCCCTTGGAGGTTTGCGCAAGCCCCTTCCGCAGCACTTATGTTGTCGAAACTGCAGTTAGACATCCTCTTGAGGTGAATTGTGCAACAAGGGGCGCCCATTCGTGTAGACGCGCGTCGGGGTGCCTTACTCAGAACACTGCGAGAGGCGCTTGCGCGTTGCTCGCGCCGAGGGTGTCCGTTACGGGTCTTGAGCACGCACATCAAACCTTCGATCTTTCAGCGCGGGGTTACTGAATCGCCCACCTGCCCTTATTGTACTTGAAAATTCACAGCAGGGTGCTTGCTCGCCAAGCACAGGACTCGCGAAGCCGCCAACCTCCCCAATAACTCCTACTGGTCTCCTGACGACCTTTCCACCCGTCGGGCCGCCCGCTTGGGCCAACGAGTGAGCATTCCGCAGCGGTTAGGGTTTGGCACGGGAGGCACTCACGCTCGCAACCCGTCCATCAGCCCCGCTCCTCTGTACCGCACAGACACATCGAGGGCCACCTCCTTCCCGCTGGTCTGCACCTGTCAGCGCTGCAGCAGCTGCTCGAGAGTAACAACCCACCCTCGCCCAAGACGCACGACCTCGGCGACATGATCCTCGGCGACGTGAACGTCGGCCCCTGCACCCCCGGCAGCACGGGCACCGGCGCCACCGCCGGCACCAGCGACCCCGCCGCCTTGGCGGCCGCTTGCCTGTTCGATACCGCCACCTCGACAGTGCGAACCGGCTCGTCCTCGCTGCAAAACGCCGGCGCGCGGCTGCTGGCCGCGGCGTCGCTGGTGGTGTCGGGCTGCGCGGCGTCCACGGGCGACGGCAGCACGCCCGACGTGCACAGCCTGACGCCCGAGCAGCTCGTGCGCCTGAGCCAGGTGGGGGGGCCACAGGCTTGGGCCGCGTTGCACGGCATCCGCCGCATTCCCACAGCGCTCCAGCGTAAAGCCGCGATGGCGGGGCCGCAGCCACCTCGCCCCCGCCACCGCCCCCGGATAGAACTGATGCGACCTCAAACGTCCGGAATGGGCGCCATGCTAGGGCTGTCAGGGGCGCCAGCCAGGGCTGTCTGGGGCGCCGTGTGCACGAGTGCCGGTCCGTCGACGCAGAGGCCCTTGTTTGCGCTGCAGCCTGCGCCGCCTGCAGCATCGCGCCATCCATGCGCCTCAACATACCGGCGCGCTCCGGCCGACACGCGCCCGCTGCCTGCAGCCGTGCTGCGGCCTCCCCTGCGCGGCCCCGCTGCCTGTGATCTCGCCGCCCGCCCGCTGCACAAACCGCCGCAGCCCGAGGAGCTGATCAGCGACCTCAGCGGCATGTCCATGCTCGGACAGGGCACTCGCTCCGTGGCCTTCCAAGGTGCGCCGCGCCGCGCTGCACCCCGCCGTCGGCCCATCGCACTCGCGCCACGGCCGCCAAAAGTCGCACGCTTCACGCCTATCGCCCGCGCCCTGGTTTCCCCATGCTGCCCTCCCCCAACCGCCCCTGCCCCTGGCCGCCCCTGACCTGCCGCGCCGGACCCGACGGCCCCTAACCGCCCCTGAGCGCCCGCAGCGCTGTGGCGAGGCGCACGCGTGGCCGTCAAGTTCAGCGCCGCCCGCAGCCTGGATCCGGCCACCTCCTCCATCATCCGACAGGCGCTCGTGTCAAAGGCCCTGGCCCACCCCAACGTCCTGCAGCACTACTCGATCCGCGTCTGCCGCCTCACGCCCCGCGAGCAGCGCTCCGTCGCCTCCCTCGCCGCCAGCATCGGCAGCGCCTCCTGCGCGGGCGGCACCCCCACGGCCTCCTGCGTCATCAGTCCGCGGCTGTCCGGCGCCGGCCTCGACGCGTCGGCTAGGTCCGTGGCGGCACCGCCGCTGGCGCCGAGCGCCGGCGCGGGCCAGCCGGCGGCGGCCGGCACGGCCAGCCGGGTGGTGGAAACGGTGGATATAGGAACGGCGGCAGCCAAGCCCACCAGCGCGACAGCCGACAGGGGCGCCGCAACTGCGCAACATGGTGGTGGCGGTTGTGGTGCCACCGGCATGGCGTCCGAAGTGATGTCGGCGCCTCAGGCGTGCTGCGACGACAAGGGCCAGGGCGAGGTGAGGGCTGGGGGTTCCCCTTGCGGGTGCCTTGCACCTGCCCGCCTGCCCTCGTATCCCATATCAATCACATCGGTGCACCGACAATACATTGACGTTCAACTCTATGGGCTCCATCGACTGGATCGAATACATACGTCACAGCTACCTAACACTGGAACAACCTACCATCACAACGCTGCTTGCTGCGCCGTGTCCGCCGGCTGCCCCTCGCCGCCCTGTGCTGAGCTCCGCAGCGCCCTCGCGCCCTGTTCACTGTAGAACCAGCGTGGAAGTCATGGGAGGGTGCCTGAGAAAATGCCCTGCCTCATACCCGCCTGCAGCTGCGGCCGCTGCTGCCGCACATCCACCACCTCTCCGGCTCTGTGGGCATTGGCGCCACCGCCGACGCCGCCAGTGCCCTGGGCTCCATCGACGAGACCTCACAGGCCCCGCAACACGAACACGACGGAGGTGGCACCGCCGTCGCATCCGGGGCCGCCGACGCCGCCAGCAGCTGCAACTGCGGCCCCGCCGCCGCCCCCGGTTGCGGCTCCGCCGCCGCCGCAGCTGGCTTTACTTTTGCTGCTGCCAGCGGTGCAGCCGCCGCCTCGGCCGTCACCAGCGGCGGCCGCGCGAGCGGCGCTCAGCAGCCTGCCTGGGCCGCGGCTGAGCTGGCGGCAGCGCAGCCGCCGGCCGAGCCGCCAAGCCGCACTCTGAGGCCACCGCAGCAGCAGCAGCAAGCTGGGCGACAGGCTGAGAGGTCGGGGGTCGTGGCCGCAGCCGAGCTCCGGGCCAAGGCCGGAGGGGGTGCTGGGGCCGCGCCAGCTGCTGCCGCAGCGCCCGGCGGACTGCCTGGCGTCGCCAGCCCAGCGACCATGTCGTTCAACAGCCAGGAGGGCTTCGGCGACCCGTACGGCGGCAAGGGGTGAGGCGGGGCCCGTACGGCAAGTGCGTCGAAGCAGTTCGTGCTGTCGTCCTCCGAGGCGTGGGTGCGGGCTGAGGTGGCCTGCGCAGCCACTAGCTCCAATTCGAGCCGATGCGAGCCCCATGCCCAGCCCCTGCCGCGCACTCAGCTACCTCAACCTGCCCCCTGCTGCACACCCTGCTGCACACCTTGCGCCCCCGTGCCGCAGACTGCGCCACGCGCTGGGTCTGCCACACGTGGCCGCGCTGGTGTGCGCGCGGGACGGCGAGTTCCTGACCGCCACTATTATGGAGTTCGCAGACAAGGTGTGCGAGGGGGCTGGGGGATGGGCTCGGGGACATGCGGGCAGGGTGCGCCCTGGGGTAGCCGCGTCAGCCACTGGCACGGAGACGGTGCGCCAGCAAGGCCGTTCGACGGCGGCGGGGGAGGGGGTGGCGGCACACGCAGCGGTGTGGTGTAGTCCTAGTACCTTGCTGTGGTCCTACAGGTATGTCGACGATTCAGCTCGGTTGGGTGCGTCGGCCCTTTCAGATCAAGTTTACAAGGGCTTGCTTGATCTGGCCATCAACTGCCGGGGGCGCGGGGCCGGGGGTTCCGCACACACAGCCAGGCCAGCCAACGCGCACCGCTGCCTGTGCGGCGGCGTGCAGGGGTAGGCAGTCCTATGGGCCGCAGCCCGCAGGGGCCACAGATGCGTTGGGCCTCCTGACGCTCGCCTCCGCCGCCCTGCCCCGCGCTGTCCCGGCGCTGCGCCGCCGCAGTCCACGCTGGCGCAGGCGATGCAGCGAGGCCAGTTCCTGACCAGCAAGGTCTGGACCGCGCGCGTGGCGCTGCGAGCCATGCTGCGGACGGCGCTCGAGGTGCGCGCTTGGGTCGCCCCGTGCGCTGGGTACCGTACGTGTGCTGTGCGGCGATGGACGGCGGCGGCAGGGCCGCGCTGTGGTCGCGGTTGCGGGGATACGGGCCGGCGCCAGCCAGCGCCAAACCTGGGCCCCAGGCCGCGCTGCTGCCCTTGCTCCCGGCGGCGCGCGTGCTCCATGCCAGCCAGTGGGGGCCGCAGCTAGGAGCCTTGCGTGGGGCGTGGCGCCGGGCCGAGCCGCCCCGCCCTGCTCGCTGCCTCGCTGGCCCCCTTGTCCCGGCAGGTGGCGTTTGCGCTGCAGCACCTGCACAGCCGCAACCTGGTGCACGGCAGCCTGCGGCCGGAGAATGTGCTGCTCAAGAGCTCCAGCCTGGACCGCCGCGGCTTCACCGTTAAGGTGGGGTTGGGCAGCCGGGCTTGGCGACAGATCCACGACGGGTGTGAGAGCCACTAGCTTAACACTTTGGTAGGGGTGCAGATCGGTAGAGGCATAGGGCAGGGACGCCGAGGGCTGGCGTGACACGGTCGCGGCTTCACCGTCAGGTTGCGGGCGGCCCGCACGACCTTTGGATAGGGCGCTTGGTGAAGCCACGCTGCGCCTTTCCTGCTCCTCCCTGGACCATCCCCGCAGGTGTCCAACTACACGTTGGCGCGCGTCTGCTGCGCCGGACCCGAGGCGCTGCTCAGCAGTGCTGGCTCGGGGCCGGTGCCCGCCGCTGCGAGCCCGGCCTGCGGCGGCGGCAGCGTGGCCGGCGGCGGCAGCCTGGCAGGCGGCGGCAGCGGCCTAGCAGGCTGCGGCAGCCTGGCAGGCGGCGGTCTAGCCGGCGGCGGCGGCCCGACGGCGAGCGCGGCGGCGCTGGCGGCGGCGGCCGAGGCGCTGCCGTACATGTCTCCCGAGCAGCTGCGAGGCGCGCTGGTCAAGCCCTGCGATGGTGAGTGTGGGACGGCTGTGCTGCCACACATCAGCATCAGCAGCAACAGCAGGTTGGCGTGACGCGTCAGACCTGCGCCCTGCCGCAGCCCAGCGCTCCTGCCGGCTGCCCTGCTGTCCTTGCCCCCACCATGCCTCTGCCTAACCTGCCTCCCCTGCACCCTGGCCATCGCCGTCCTTACTTATCTCCGTGCCTCCCCTCCCCTGCCACCTGCTTGCCAACCCTCAGTCTGGGCCTGGGGCGTGCTGCTGTACGTCCTGTCAACCGGCCGCCAGCCGTACGAGGGGGTGGCGCCACAAGACATGCCGGCGGCCGTGGCCGCCGGCGCGCTGCGGCCGGCCTGGCCCGAGCCGGGCTCATCGGACGAGGCCTGGCGCGCCGCCATGGGCGGCATCCGGGAGCTATGCGGCCGCTGCTGGGCTGCCGACCCGCGGGCCCGTCCCACGTTCGACAGGGTATGCGCTTCGCTGCAGGACGTTGAGCACCAGGTGCGGCTGCAGTTGCGCTCCGGAGGCGGCGGCGTGTCGGCGCTGCGGCCCGGCAGCGGGGCGGCGACGGTGCCGGTCGGCAGGGAAGGCGCGTGAAGGGATGGCGGGGCAGGGATGGGGCGCGTTGAGCTGTGTGGCGCGCGGTGCGCGGTGGGGAGCTCGTGCACTTGAGGTGACGTGGTTGACAACGGAAGAGACGGAGGAGGCAAAAGGGCGCTGGAGGATGCATGCTTGGGTGTCGGACGTTGGGGCGCGCATCGAGAGTTGGTTGCCGGTGGTGGATAGGCTGGAGACTGAGAGATGAGCTGGCGGGTGCAAATTCGGTTTGCGTTCAGTCGCCTGTGGCTTGGCCTTGGCCCACGCCTCGGCCCGAGCCGGCGGGCTGGATTGGGCGCCTTGCTTAGCATTTGTTGGATATGCGCGGCCGTGCTGTCGGATTCATACCGGTACGCCGTAGCTGTCTGGTCTCGTCTCGGCCTCGGGTGAGTGCTGGTGTCGCCGCGCCGAAGAGCAGGCTGTTCTACCGATTGGGATCGCAGTAGCAATCTCGGCTCGTCTGGGTCCCGGCTGCGTTTGCCATGAACCCCTTGAGCCCGGTCCTGGCGAGCGTCATTGCATTGTTGCGAATAATGCGCTACATCGTACAGCGGCATGCATGGCGGCGTGCGTTGCGACCCCTCCCTGTCACGGGCAGGGGTCTCCCCTCGTTGGCACAAACACTTACTGCTGACATTGGTCACATACGTCTCCATATCTATCGCACAGTCTGAACCGGCGTCAATAAGGCCGCATGCCACGCGGGCGAGGCTGTAGCGCCGCACGTTATGGGGCCTGGATGCACGCGAGGTTGTCCAGTGACCCCCTTCCTGGGCAGTGGCCGCGCCAGGAGCGATTCTTCCCTGGGCCACGCCACAGAGCAACTTCGATACTGTGCCTGTTTTCCGTCGTTGCGTTCCCTGTTATGCGCACTGGTGGTGTGTGGTGCAAGGCGGACTGCAGCGGTTAGACCGCGGCAGTTGGTGGCAGCGTAGCTGCAGCCGAATGGTCGCCGAGCTCGTGGGCAGCGCCCTCGTTGATGTCCTTGCCTTTCGTAGACTCGTTGATTTGTCAGTACTGCAACGTACCAGCGTGGAAGTCAATGTAACCGTGGCTCACGTCACGCCCCCAACCCCTCCTGCTGCAGATAATACTAGAGTTGCGGACTCCGACCGTTGGCAGCACCAGCCAGGAATATTGCTGTTCGTCACTGATGGGAGAGTGCAATGCTTTGGGGATCGGGTGTGGAGAGCTGAGCTATAAAGGGGAGATAGCGTCTTGGCGGGGACCTGCGGGGGAAGGGTACGCGTGGCGTGCCTGGAAGCCATATCCCTCCAGGGTTCACCAAGTGTAGCACTGCAACTAGCCGTAAGACGAGCCAGACCCTCTACATCTGAACGCCCTGCGCTGTCACCCGCGCAAACCTCTACTCACGGAGCAGTCCTCAGCAGAGCAACTCGTGCCGCAAGGGAACTGCATTAGACCATCTAAACCTAGCGCCATACTGCGTGCTGGTCGCTACTTGGTGTGCGTGCGCAGCTGCCCATCGCGATGACTTGGTGGTGGCCGTTTGGTTCTTCGTCGTCGTCGTCTAACGAGGCTGGCCTTGCCTCGAATACGTGCGAGCGAAAATGCAAGTCGCGTCGCAGCGCGCTCGCGGGCTGCCGGCGGGCCAACCCGGGGGACCCCGCTGGCCCTGCCAGCAGCGCAGCGTGCCGACGCCTGGAGGTGGCTGTTGTCCAGGTATGTGATGGCTGTGGCCGTGACGCCGCCTCCAGCTGTGGTGCGCCACGGTTACCGCCGTAACTCGCTGTCATACCGCTGTGGCCCCAACCACGCGTGGCCCCTGCTGCCGCAGTGCTTGTCAGAGGGCACCCCCGCGTGCAAGGTACGTGCCCCGCTGCCCGACCCCCCGCGTCCGCACGGGGGCAGCTGCCATCCGCCGCGGTACCACACCGCGCCAGGCCAACCAGCGCCGCAGAGCGTCCACACGCTGGCGGTCGCCGCGACGCTGCCATAGCCGCGCCGCGCTGGTCGCCGGATGCAATCCCGCCCGCCCAGCACTGCGGGCAGCACCCGGGCCTTTGCGGCGTATGGCGCGCGGTGCGTGGCGTGCGTGCGGTGCTAGGATGCACGGCACGCCCTGCTGCTGCTTGGCGCCTGCGCCCTGGGGTCCTGGCGCCCGCTCCGCCGCGCGTGTCTGCATAGCGCCGCGGGCGACCGTTTGACTCGCTGAATGCGTCCCTGCCCGGCCGCAGGCCGCCACTGATGAGCACCGGCGGTGTTACACCTCGCTGTACAAGTCCGGGTGCGTATGTTCAACTGTAGGAAACCGGCAGTCAGCCGCCCCACGCGGCGGTGCGCGTGCGTCCGGCGGCACCAGGTACCCCGGGGCTCCAGGCCTGGCAGCCCCGACTGCTGCCTCTGTAGCGTCGCGAGCGCTTGTTCGCCGGTCGTGGCCTGGGGGCCGGGCTCATGCGCTGTTGCGCTGCGCGCCACGCGGCCCCTGCGCCACGTGGCCCCTGCGCCACGCGAGCTGCACGCCGCGCGAGCTGCGTGTTGGTGCTCCCTGGCCGCCGTCGTCATCGTCACTTCCCTACCCCTGTGCTTGGGAGCCTGCGCTCGGGGCCATTTTGTCGCCGGAGCTTCACTGCGCTCGACTCACACTCTTGCCCTGGCGGCATTCTTCGATGAATGCTGCTGTGCCGGGCACCATGTGGGCCTCGTGAAACCGCCGGCCGAGCCTGGCATTGCACCTGCCGCCCCCCCCTGCAGGACGTACAAGGGGCAGGGGCACTGCACACCTTACGAGGAGGCCATGCGCGCGTGCCTGAAGAAGGAAAAGATTGCCATCTGAGCAAAGCGTCGACCGGGGTTGGGAGTCCTGGCGTGCAGGTTTGGGAGCTGGGTTTGTGCTCCCCGGTTTGGGATTACAGACAAGCGGCGTGCGCAGGTTCAGTGGGTCGTTTCGGAGATACAGCGATGCATGAGGTGGATGGCTGGGCAACTGGCAAGTGGCGTTTGGCATCAGGACTAGGACCTTGCGGACTTGATAAGGCGTGTGATGGGCTTGAGGTGTGAACGCGATTCAGCCAACGACGTGTTGGGCTCTCGCGCTCTCCCCAGGATGAGGGCCGGCGGCAACGCAACCCCATGTTAGTTGGGGGCATGGGTACAGGTGCGCTATGCGCAGCCGGCCGCATGTCTTCTCTTCCGGTTGTTTATAGTTAAAGGTAGCTGGCGTTTGGCATCAGGAATTTGGGTGTGGAGGGCTGGCTGGACGGTTAGGAGGGGGACGCAGGAGGATGGGAGCAGGGCGGTTTGCCTGCGGTGTTGTAGCAGTCAAGATGCGCCGCTCGCCCATGAGAGGGCGCCTGTGGAGCCCGCACCGCCGTGCCAGGGGCTCCTGACTGTGGAAGCACTGCGGCCTTACAGCAACGCAGCCCCTCGAGGACATACCCACGAAGCACAGGGGGCCATCCGCGCTCCAACCAACAAATAATAATCGCCCCTGTTCTAACGAGACGGCAAGCCGGTAAGGCGCACCGCGCGACAAGTGGAAGCAGCAGCAGCAACTGCTGCAGCGGCGGCGTCCAACAACCGCCGCCTTGAAGCCCCTTCAGCACACTCACCGCACAGCCGTCCTTCCCTGGTGGCCCCGAGCCGTGCCGCCTGTGAGCCCGACATCGCTCCCCCAGCAAGACGTGGGCCCCGCCGCCACCGGAGCCTCCCCAGCCGACGCACTTCATGCTCTGATCTGCCGAGAACGTGCAGCGCGTCATAAGCCCGCGGCTGTTGCTTAGGCTCAGGTCGTGGCCGAGGCCCAGGCGCTTGTCCGCCGTGCCGTGCAGACAACGTGCAGCACGCCAGCCGGACCAGGCACGGCACGGCATGCCCCCCACACTACCCTCGCGTGCAGAAGCCCCTTCGCGCCCCCCACCGCAGCTCGCCTCCCGCCTGCTGTACCCCGCCAGCAAGCCTCCGGGGCCGATCACACCTCAGGCCGCCGCCGACCACACCAACACCGCCACCTCACCAACACCGCCGCTCACCTCCCCAGACCGACACCGCCACACGCATTCCACGAGACGCGATTTGTCCCCGGCGAACCCAAACCAGACGTGACCTCACCTCGGCGCGCGGATGCATTTCGCCAGCCGCCATCTCCCTCCAGCAGCTCGTCTCCCACACAGCCGGCCATAAACCTCCGCCAGCCCCATTCCCCCGGCCCACCCCGCACCTGGCTGCAGCGCTCCCGGGCCCCCGGCATGCCAGCCGCGGCGCCCTACACCTCGCATACCTTGGCCCCACTTCAGCTGCCCACCTCCAGGCCCACAAGCGCCTGCCCCCACGGAGCCTCGGCCCCATTCCCGTCCCGGCCACGTCCCTCGCGCCGACGGCCGACGCCTCCGGCGCTGCCGGGCCTTGCTCGTGCCTCTGGGCCGCCGGGCCTCACTTGCCCGGCTTGGCCGAGGAGGCGGCCGAGTGGGTGACCGAGGGCCTCGCGCTGCCGGCGGCCATGGGGTCGGCCGAGCCCTGCTGCTTGCGGCTGTTCACTGCGGCGTGCAGCAGCGGAAACTGCGCCAGCGTGCTGTCGTCGCCGCCGCCAAAGCCAGTGGGCTGCGGGCCGGGGCCGGGTGGGGCGTGGGCGGCACGGCGGCGGGGTGCGGAAGTCAGCAGGGCGGCACGCGAGAGGCTGGCGGAGGCCATGCCGTGCCGTGCGTGAAGCACCAGGCGCGACCTGCCCCGGGGTGGGCCAAAGGAGGCCGCCTGCGCCCATCCCACGCAGCTCCCAGTCCACCCAGGCCTGTCCCCTCCCCGCCCCTCCCCTCGTCGCCCGCCTGGGTGCCGGGCAACCAGCGCATACCCGCACCCGCGCTGACACGTGGCCACATGGGCTGCCGCAACCCAGCTCCCTCCAGCCCACGCTGCAGCCGATGCCCTGCCCTGCCCTGCCCTGCCCTGCCCTGCCCTGCCCTGCCCTGCCCTGCCCTGCCCTGCCCTGCCCTCCCCCCTACCTGGATGCACGGCACCCAGCGCATCTCCAGCCAGATGCGGGCGCCGTCGCCCTCGTCCAGCGGCAGCCCGCGCTCCAGCTGGTCCAGCCCCAGCTCGGGCCGGTCCGGGTTCCACTCCTCCCAGCGCCGCCGGTGCAGGCCGTACTCGTGCTTGCCTGCGGGGGCCGGGAGGTGCAGCCGGCGGCGGGTGCAGTTGGGGGGCGGCATGCGGATGGGGGCAGGTGGCAGCGACAGGCCGCTCAAGGCGTAGCGCAGCGCTGGGCTGCTGGGGCAGCCGAGCGCGAGCCGCCGCTCGGGTGCTGCCGCGACGTGCGAGCGCGAGCCCCGTGAGCGCAGGCCGGGCCACGCCGTCCAGCTCCAGACACATTGCAAGGCCCTGCCCGGCCCCCATCAGCGTGCCGGGCAAGTGACGGCGGCGCTCCGTGCACGCGACAGCGGGTGGCGGCCGTGTTCGAGGTCAGAAGTGACTATGGCGTCTTGACACAGTTATGCGTCGAGTTGGAACAGGTTGCCCATACATGACGGGTCAATCCGCAGCTCTGCGCACCCGACAGCGGGTTGAAGTCGTTGGCGGTGACGATGTCGGAGGCGGCGATGTCCAGGCGGCCCAGGCACTCGGCGCCGCCCAGCAGGTTGTTCTCCATCACCTTGATCTTGACCACGTCCGTCAGCTTGACGTGGTAGATGGCGGCGATGGCGCTGCTATCCAGCTGCGGGGCGGGGGGGATTTTAGGTTGTTAAGGGTTGCACGGTTTGGGGGTTTTAGGGTTTGACACTGTTGCGGATGGAGGCCATGGCGTTGTTGTCCAACTGCGGCATGGTGGCGTTGTGGAGTTTGAGGGTCGGGTTCTGGTTCTCGTCGCATCTGCGCTCGTCACAAGTCACATATCTAGACCACAGCTTCATTCAGATCTGTGTGGACGCGGCCCAAGCCGCACCGTGTAGTCCAGGTCCACGGTGAGACGGATCTTCTTCTCGTCGTGCGGCCCCGTCACGTCCTGCAGCGCCTGTATGTAGGCGGCCTTCTTCTCCGCCGCCTTGGTCAGGTTCTGGCGGAGGTCGCGCTCGCGCGCCGCCTGCAGCCGCACGATCTCGGCGCGCAGCCGGTTGAGCTGCAGCGGGGAAGCGGGCGGGGAGGTACGTATCAGAGGTTGAGCGTCCAGACATACGCGAGTCTTGCTACAGTGCCAGCGGCACGGGCCGGCGAGAGGGGTGCTGCAGCCGCTAGCAACAGCATAGCGTAGGTGCCGATGTTGCATAAGCAAGCGGTGCGGAGGACCTGGGTTGGCTGGAGGTCGCGCGCGGCCGCTTGCGCGGCATGTCTTGCTCCTCCCCTCACGCGCGCTTGTGAAACATGCCTACTACAGCACAGCAGCAATCCCTGCAACCCCTGTAGTCACTCACGTGCGCGCGCCGGTTCCAGGTCTTGGTGCTGCTCTTCCACTCCTTGCTGCCCTCGGCTGATGAGGTGACGCGCACGTACGCCGCCAGCGCGTCGCCCGTGGCGGTCAGGCCCCACACCTTGAGCAGCCGGATCGTCACGATGCCCTGAAAGGTCACGTACGACAAGTACGGCAGCGTGAGGCAGCCGTACAGCGTGGCCGGCCCGCGATACCCGTGCAGCATGGCAGGCCGCGCAGCAGCGGCGCGAGGCACAGCGCCGTCGAGGCGCCGATACGTGCCGTACACGCAGCTGCTGTCGTACACACAACTGCCGTACCGTGAGCGCGTTCTCCACGTCGTACTTGCTGAAGCGGTCGAAGGGCCAGAAGCTCATGGACAGGAGCACCTTGCCCTGGCCCTTGCCCTGCGGCGCGCAGGTAGCAGACAGGGGAGCAGGCAGGGGAGGAGCACACGCAACGAGGATTGTACCGCGGCTGACTCGGCACCGCGTCCATGGTGCAGCGGATCTGCGCCATGCCTGGCTCCCCACCGCATCCCTAGGCTCCAGGGAGCTCCCGAGCCAGCGCACTCGCCAAACGCCACACACACCGTGCGTACCGCACGGCGCGTGTTGCTTCCTGTTACCTAACTCTCAACACACAGCGCGGGGCAGAACTCCCCCATCCACCAGACCAATGCTCACCGGCCCGCCGGGGGTGCCCCACTCTCCACTGCCGAGGTGCACGGTGGTGCTCTGCGGCTCGTGGTCGCCGGCCAGGCCGGCCTTGGTGATGTCGGTCAGCCGCACCAGCGAGCGGCCGATCAGCTGCCGCCCGTTGACCACTTGTGTCACCTGCGGAGGCAGAGCACCGGTGAAGGCGGAATCGTTGCCGTGCAAGGCGGGTTGCATGGCGGGTAGCAGACCGCATAGCACGCTTGCACGGGAGCGGGTTATGCCGCGGGGGCACCGGCTTGGGCCTAGCACCCTCGGTGGGGGAGCGCAGCAGCGGGTGAGGGGCCCGAAGGGCAGGGCCGGCACGCAGGGCAGCTTTGCAGGGCAGCTTTGCAGGGCAGCTTTGCAGGGCAGCTTGCTTGCCGGCGGCCGGCGGCAGGGTTTCAAACGCGGCCGGCAACGTGGCCGGCGCGGCGCGCGACCCGAGGCGGGCCCAAAGCTTTGTCCGCAGCAGTGATAGTAGCGGCACAACGCGCAACGGCACGTGCCGACCGGCGTCCTGCCGTCGCTGCCTACCTGGCCGCTCAGCAGCTTGGCGGGGTTGAGCTTGTCGATGTCAAACGTCTCGAGGCGCAGCATCTGGTCCGCCGGCTCCTGCGCGCGGAAGGGCAGAGGCAGAGCGGGTCGGCGGCGGGCAGGCGGTGGGGGGTCACACCCCCTCCGCGACTGCCCTCCCAGCGAGGCCTGCCGGAGCGGGCTCTGACCTGCCGCCCCAGCTCTTCCCCGAGCGCTAGGCTAATCTCGGCCATCCAGTCACCGTGTGGGGCTACCGAGCGCGCCGAGCGCCTACCGTGAGCATGACGGCGGTCGAGCGGCACACACAACGGCATCCGCCTCGCGCCGCACCGTGAAGCCGCGTGCAACACCAAACCACGCAACCTCACATGCTTCACGTGCACGGCACCGCACCCGGGTGAGCAGGCAATGGCCTCGCTAAGGCTCTACGCGTCCAAGCAGATAGTTTCACGCGTCAAGGCACATAACCTCATGAGCCACATGTCTAACCCATTATAACTTGTACGACACCAGTATGTAGGTATCGGGCGGCCGCCGCACCTGGATGAGCAGATACAAAAATTCGTTGAAGGTGAACGTCTCGCGGCCCTTCTCGGGCGCGCCCGTGTCCTTGCTAGAGCCCAGCTTGGCGCGCAGCTTGTGGTCCGGCTGCCGGACGGCGGTGCACTGCGGGGGCCGGCGGAGGTGGCGGTCGTGCGTGCGTTCATGTATACGTTCAAGTAACACGTGTGTCCCAAAATAGGAACATTTAATAACACGACGCGCGCATGCATAAGTATGTGGTCGGGCTGCCAGACGGCGGTGCACTGCGGGGGCCGCGGGAGAGCGGGGCCCGGGGGCGGAGCAGGGGTGTTGGAATACAAGGGACGTACCAAAGCTTGCTTTCTTGCGCGCGGGTGTTGGGGTGCGCTGGCCCGAGGGGCGGTGGGCTGGCATGTACGGCATGCACGACATGCCGAAGCTGCTTGCGGATGCTGCCCCCGGACACCGCCCCCAAGTTGCCATCCCGCCACCGGCGTGGCACCACCGCGGCAGCACACCACACCGCACCAAGCCCACCGCCAAGCCCAGCCGACCCCCGGCCCGTGCGCACCCCCTCATGATGCGTGTCGCGACACCAGCCACGAGCTGCGCACGCAGGCAGGCGTCACCAGCCACCACAAACACCGCCGCCGCCGGGCCCCGACCCACGGGGCGCGCTCACCTCCTTGTGGACGGCGTCGGTCGACAGCTCCACGCACACGTCGCTGTTGGTGCCGCCCCAGTCGCTGCCCGCCAGCTCCTTGGCGCGCACCACGCACACGCGCAGCACACCCTGGTGCCGCCGCATAAGGCGCTGGATCTCCACACGGTCCTGCTCCGTCTCCTGCGCGGCAGTAGCCGGGCGAGGGACAAGAGTGGTGACGGAAGCCGCTCGCCCCCGCCACCCACAGCGTGGTGTCCCTGCCGTGCCCTGCTCCTGCCCAGGCGCCACCAGGCGCTGTGGCCACACGGGCATGCCCCCTGCCCGGCAGCCCCCACCACGCCGGCACGAACCCTAGCCTCCTTTCCCCTTGCCTTCCCCCGGGCCCCCACCTGCAGGATGGGGATCACCAGGCGCTGCGGCCACACCAGCATGCCGGTGATTATCTCCTTCATGAAGTAGTCCACCACGGGCCGCACCATGGCCGGCAGCGCGGAGCCGCCCATGGCCTTGCCGAAATCCAGCCGGTACTTGATGAGGGGCGGCTTGGGTACCGTGGCCATGGCGCCAACTGCAAGTGGGGTAATTACCGCGTGAGTAACGAACTAGTTGCGAGTCTCCGAGCACCAAGCCCGGGCCCGGGCTAGGGGGGGGGCACCGAGCGGGGGGCGGTAGGCGGCAGCGTCGAGACTATGAAGGGGAAGGTCGCACGGGCAAGCCAGGTCCCGTTGGGGCTGGGCTGGGCTGCGCGCGCAGCACCATGCGGCCGCTCACCGAAGCCAGGGATGCGGTCGACCAGCGGGTTGAGCACCACGCGGAAGGTGGCGATGAAGGAGATGTCCATGACGCGGGGGCACAGCTTCTGGCTGCGGGCGCCAGCAAGCGGCGGGCGGGCAGCGCGGCGTGTAAGCAGGCGCCAGCGCCGCACCCAGCCTTGCTCCGCAGGCTCGCGCAGCAGCCAGGCGGCTCCCACTGCCCCCCTGCGGCACGCTGCCAAGCATGCTGCCACGTGCGACGCCGACCGCAGGCGTGCTCGTCTGTACGTTCAGTAACACGCCCCGCGCGGTGTGCGTTGCAGTGTTAGGTAGGACGGAACCCCACACGCGGCACGGCACGCCCCGGGTAGAGTGGCGCGTCGGCCGTGCGCGGAGGGAATGCGGTTGAATGCGCCACTGCGGAAGCGAAGCCCAGCCGCCCCAGGGTAGAGTGGGGCGTCGGCCGTGCGGAGAGGGAGTGCGGTTGGATGCGCCACTGCAGAAGCGAAGCCCAGCGCCATCCGAAAGGAGCCCGGTGCCCGGCCCAGCCCGCGTACCGTAATGCGAGTGCGAGTGCGGGTTATGTTGTGCCTGGAACGCGTGCTTGTGCCGGGCCGTGGCTCACCCTCCGGGCACCTCGATGGCGAGGGTGATGTTGGGGTCGCCGCACCACTTGACGCTGACCTCCAGCACCAGCCGCGTCTTGTCGTCCGGGCTGACCCACATGCCTGACGGTCAGGGAGGCAATGCGCCGAGGGAGTAACGGACTGCTTTGCAATTCTATGAGCACAAGCCCTGACAGTGAGGCGCGCGGCAGAAGCGCGCATGGCGGAGGACGCTAGGCGCCGGCCGCGGGTGGGAGTCGTGGGGCGTGCGGGGGCAGCGATGCGGCGGCGGTACCGGTAGCGCCGGCGCTCACTCTCCACGCGGAACGGCGCGTTGCCAAAGGTGAGGTGCTTGAAGCCGATGCTCTTAACAATGCCGTTGAGGCCGCCCGGCAGACTCTTGAGCACGCTCGGCATGACCTGGGCCGTGATGTCCTGCGGGAACCGATACAGGCAGCAGCACGCGCGCGGGGCGTGTTACTTGAATTCTAAATTTCAGCGTCGGACCCCGGCCCACGACCGCCGAGCCGAGGCTGCGCAGCGTGTGCGCTGGGCTTCCTCGCAGCTTCCTCCGGACGCGCGCACGCCTCCATCTAGAACGGTGCTGAGCCGCGCCGACGTCAGCATTGCATGCGGGCACGCTGCGCAAGCGGGGAAGGCTGGGAGGGCTAGGAGCCCCAGTGTGGTGGCCATGCTCGGCACGGCCCCTCCGCGGCTTGTCCAGCCGCGCACTCGCGACCCCCAGGGTGCAGACGCCTGCGTCGCGCGGCGACACATGTTCCGCCCCCTACACGGCGCGTTGCGCTACGTTTCCGGCCGTCACGCCGGGGGAGGGCCCGCTCCACCCCCAGCTTGCACGGTTGGCCGTTGGGCCGTTTGGCCGTTGGCCGTTGGGCCATTGGCCGTTGGGCACGCACCTTGATCATGCCGCAGATGCCCTTGTCGATGTAGGGCCACACCTCGAGGATGAGCTCGTTGACCCACTGCGGGGTGCAGAGTGGGGGCGGGGGGGGGGAGCGCACACGGCATAGGGCAGCAGGGGGTTGGGGCAGCAGGGGGCTGAGCCGTCGCCTGCTGTGAGCCGCCGGCCCACTCGAAGCGCCCCGGCTGTCCCGCAGCTCTGCCACGTGCCCCCTTGCCAGGGCTCTCCCTCGCCCCCATGCCCGCCGCCCTTGTCCGGGGACGGCGCCATCCCCAACGCGACCACTTCACAGCGCCACAGCACGCCTTCTTCCAGCACTCTGCCAGCCCCCTCGCCCCCATGCGGGCTTTGTTTCCGCCCTCCCCCAGCCGAGCCCTACCAACTTTATGACGCAAAATCCCAGCCCTCAACCCAGATCCTCCTCAGGGCGCCGACCCACATCATCCCCACGCTCCACCGCGGCCCCAGCCCCCCTCCACCTCCAGGGCCCCACCTCGATCTTCCCTCCTGCGACAAGCTGCAGCCAACACCGCTGCCCACACACACCGACCCACGGCCCGCCCCACACCACCCCCACCTTCCCTCCCAGCCCCCCGCAACCCCAAGGCCCCACCTCAAGCTTCTCCTTCTGCGACACGCTGTACCAGGAGGGCAGCCCGCCCGCCACCAGGTACACGCCCTTCATGCCCAGGTTGGTGGCCAGCTGCACAGGGGCAGGCGGGACGGAGGCGGGAGGGGGAGGGAAGGGAGGGAGGCAGAAAGGGGTGATGGGTTTTGGTGGCAGGCACGTCTTGCAACTTGGGCGGGCCAACGCCCTTCATGCCCAGGTTGGTGGCCAGCTGCTAGCGGGACGCGAGCGTTGAGGGGAGGCCAGGGAGGCGGGAGGCCAGCGAGGCGGGAGACCAGCGAGGCGGGAGGGCAGGGATGCGGGAGGGCAGGGATGCGGGAGGGCAGGAAGCGAGCGGCGCGTGCGCATGGGGTCAGCGATGCGTTGATGTGCCGCCGAGAGCGGGAGGCAGCGGAGCTGTTGGCTCGCTGCGTGCCCCTGCCCCCCCGGGCGCAGGGAGGGGCCTCCACGCTGCGCTTGAGCCGCCAGCCCGGGCCGGTGGAGGCCCTGAGCAGGCACATGGTGCGTGCCACCTCAGCCCCCGTGCCGTGCCGTGCATGGGTGCCTGGGTGTGCCGCCGGCGCCGGCCCTGGCCGCCCCTCGCCAGGCCCTTGGCCCTGTTGCCGGCATGTAGGGGCTGCAACAGTGCGCGCGCCGCGCGCCTGGGGGACCTCTCGCCAGGTCGCACTGCACCGCTGCCGCCACACAGGCACGAGCGGGCGCCGCACGCCTGTCTGCCACCTCCCCAGCCCCTGCCCGCCAGCCTCACAACGCTGCGCCTGGCCTTAGGTGGCTTTCGGCATCACAATGCAGCAGCCCGGGCCGCCGCTCACCAGATCATTTGTCTCGGTCTTGCGCTTCTGGTTGAGGTAGAACAGGAAGCTGAGGCCCAGCCCGACCGCCAGGCCCCACAGCAGGCTGTAGGCGAGCCGGAACAGCCCCGGCATGAAGACCGGCAGCAGCAGCACGTTGACGGCGATGCCCGCGAAGAAGAGGATGGTCACGATCTGGTCCGTGGTGATCAGGATGGGCGGGCCGGCCTTGGACGCGAGCGCGCTCTTGATGGCCTTCATCGTGGCGCTTGCCTCCTTGCCAGCGTCGACATAGGACTGGCCCGCCTGCTTGGCGGCCTCCTTGCCCATCGCCGCGGCCTCCTTGCTCAGCTTGGCGGCCTCGGCGCCGATCTTCTTGGCCAGCTCGGCGGCGGCACCCTTGGGCGTGGTGGTGGCCGCGCCCGCGGCGGCCGCGGCCGTGACGGCATCGTCAATGCCCGTGGCTGGCTTACCCGACGTCGCCGTTGGTGTCGGCGGTGCGTCGGGGTCCGCTGCCGCCGCCGCGGCGGCCGCGGACGTCCCAGGAGCCGCCGCGGGCTGCGGCGCTTGGTTGGTGGCCACGGGCCGGGGCGTGGCGACCTCGGCTATCTCGGTGATGACTCCAGCGCCCGCCTGCATGGTCGTCGCTGCCGCTGTCGCGGCGACCGCCACCGGCGCAGGCTGGGCCGAGCCGTTTACTCTCGCAGATCTTGCTGCTGCTTCCGGAGATGTCCCAGGGCTGGCCGAGGTGCGTTGTGTTGCGGGAGTAACTGCCGCGCTCATAGCCGCGCCCTCTGGCGGTATCGGAACAGACGGAAATGAAGGCAGTAGACCTTTAGAAGCTGGTTCGCTTAGCGGGGGCAGCGGCGCTGTCGCGCTGGGTGCCGGTTGCGAGGGCTTGCTCATAGCAGCGCCCGACGCTCCGTCCGCAGCCATGCTCGCCTATTGAGAGAGCAAATGCTGCGTAACCTTTGAGCTTATCGCGCCATGCGTGGCGGTGAGCAATTTTTGCGGCGAAACGCTCGCCCGGTCAATCCTGCGATGTGGTGCTGTGCGTTATGGGTGTTGCAGGCTTCCGAGTGTCTTGGCAGCTGCAAGCTGGCGATGTGCAGCTCCCAGTCTGGACATATTTCAGCAATCAGATCGCGCGTCCGCTTCGCGCTGCCCTGTAGCTTCAGGGCCACGCTGTGCCATGCAGTCGTGGCGCTGCTCAAGAAAACCCAGAGTTCAGCACGGGGGGTTACGGCGGGCGATAAAGACGTACTATCTTCGACAGAAACCCAGGGCTTGTCACGCCCTCTATGGTCCACGTCCATGCGACGGCCCCGCATACCTCAAGCCGTGTGCGGGTCACAAGCCTGGAAACACCACACCGCCACCCTCGGCTAGTCTGTGTGCTCCGCCACGCTTGCCACCGCCTCCATGCCCACGCACTGCTATCCGCACATCGTCTCACCGCCATGCAACACGGTGACATGCCGACGTCACCAACCCATATGTGCACAAGAACGGCACACTGACAAAAAAAGTACTGGGGGTCATCCGAGTCCGCCCGTGCCCCACCGAAGCCCAACTTGGATGGTATGGCAGCCGTTGGATCGGCCGCGACGATCCCCCCAGCCCCCGCCCGTTCCGGGCTCCATCTATCCACCCGGCCCCATGCGGTGTGCGGCAAAAGCCCGCACAAGCCCATCACCGCCCAGCCATGCCCTGGGCGCAGAGCTCCTCGATCACCATCGTAAGTCACCACGCCGCCGGCCCGCTGCCCGCCCACCCTACGACAGCGGCTTCGCCGCCGCCGGGCTGCCCGCGGCCCCGGGCCCCTTGCTGCCGGCGAGCTCCTCGGGGATGATGCCCTCCACCTTGGTCGCCACCTTCTCCGCCACCTCCTTGGCCACGCCGGCCACCTCCTCACCAATGCGGTCGGCCGTGGCCTGCGATCAGGGATGCCACAATCCCGAGTCATCGACTGCTTTGATCTAACACGAACGCCGGAGGTTGCTCAGCATCGGTGTCAATGTGCTGTTTACACACATTTGCAACAGCCCGCAACCCCACCTGCGCGGTGGCCGCGGCCCCAGCGACGGCGACCTGAGTGTTGTACGCCGCGGCCTCCAGCGGCGTGGGCAAAATCATGGCAGCGCGCTGCGCATCCAGCGCCTCGCGCTCCTCCTGCGCCGCCCGCAGCATCTCGTCCTCGGGCACCTGGCGATTATGCGACAGCGGCGGTTGGCAGGCGGCCGCGGGTTGTTGGCAGCTGCAGGCAGGCCCCTGCAGCGACCTTGCACTGCCGCGGCCTCGCGCCACCAAGCGCACAGGCTGGGTTGGCGCCCAGCCCGCCACCGCGCCCCACAGCCACCGCACCCCGCGAATAGAGGAACTCGGGCCGCAGCCCTCGC
Organism: Chlamydomonas sphaeroides; assembly: GCA_001662425.1. NCBI lineage: Eukaryota > Viridiplantae > Chlorophyta > Chlorophyceae > Chlamydomonadales > Chlamydomonadaceae > Chlamydomonas > Chlamydomonas sphaeroides. Next base: position 225,190 of record BDDC01000005.1, read on the forward strand.
ATCTTGCGTTGATTCCATCAACACGTCGACGATCCAACTCACATAGACGACATGATCAACTTGACATCGACTACGATACGAGGGCTGCCTGACTCCCGCACACCGCACCTGGATGCACGCGTTGTAGCGCACAGCGTACCAGATGCGCGCCTTGTCGCCGCCCTCCAGCGGCGAACCCCACTCCGTCTCGGGCAGCACCTTGCCGTCGGGGCCATACTGGTCCCACGGCCGGATGTAGAGCCCGTCCTCCTCCTTGCCTGCGCGGCGCAACGAGCCCCCGCGTGAGCCGTGCCGCGCAGCGCGGTCCTGCTCGCTGCTCCGGGCTACATCCAACAGCCGCACACGCGCACGAGCACGAGCACGCGCCGCGCAGCCCCCTGCGTATGCTAGCGAGGCTGCAGCAGCGCACGGCGCGTGCGTCGCGCGGTGCGCAGGCCGGCCCCCACCTGTGAGCGGGTTGACGTCGCGCGCCTTGCGCAGGTCCCGCACCGCCACCTGGTGCCGCATCTCCGACTTCTTGCCGCTCTTGCGGCACCGGGTCTGCGGGCTTGCACCGGCGAGCGTCGGCAAGTGGTCTGGCACGGTCGACGGCGGTGCCGGAGGCAGGCTGCCGCTGCGACGGCCGCCGCTCTGGCAGCCCTGCTCAACGCACCTCGACCTTGAAGGTGAGGTAATTAAAGCTGCCGTCGTCGTCCAGCTCCTTGACGTGGTAGAAGGCGCGCAGCGCGTTGGGGTCCGTCTGCGAGGGCAGCAGCAGGACGAAGGCAGCAGAAGCAGGCAGCTGGGAGCGGCGCAAGCAGAGTGGGAATCCAGCCATGCGGGGAAGAGGCGGCAGCGCAGGAGAAGGCGCCGCGCCGCTCGTAGGTGCTTGCTGTGAAAATGGGCCATGCTTGACGTGTGAAGTTGCGGGTTGTGCGCGGAGGCGTGTTGCGAGCCGGCGGGGGCCAGCTGGTACGGCGCAAACGTGCCTGCGACGCGACGCGACACGTTGGTTTGCTTACCGTGTAGTCAAACTCGACCACCGGCGCATCGTTGCCCTCGAACTTCTGCTCGATGGTCGCCGTCAGCTTGGCGATGCGCGCCGCCTTGGCCTTGGCCTCCTCGGCCCGGCCCTCGCGCTCGTCCGCCTCCTGGCCGATGCGCAGCTTCTGGCGCTCCGCGTCCAGCAGCCGCAGCTGCGGGGCGCACGATGGCGGCGGCAGGGGATGGGCAGACGAGGTTTCGGGGTTGCACAGAGGCACGGAGCAGGGCAGGCGCAGGGCACGGAGCAGGGCACATGGGCTGCACAGCGGCACGGAGCAGGGCACACGGGGAGTTCTTCGAAGGCCGGCAGCGAGGGACGGCCAGCGCAGCGCTGCGCACGGACCAGGCAGGCCAGGCGCATGGGAGCGGAGCGGAGCTTGGCGCGACGGGAGCTGAGCCGACGCGAGGCGCAGGCAGGTTGCGGACGGCAGCGCAGCAACGGCCGTCCTCGCTGGGGGCACGCTAAGGCAATGCGCATAGCGCTCGCTGCCGGGGCCCCGCAGCAACTTGGCGCCTCTCCCACCCTCCCACCCTCTCCCACACGGATCGCGGCTGCGGCGCCCAGCTTGCACGGCCATGGTCGAGGTGCCCTACGGTCTCGGTAACTAGATCGAAATGCTTCTGCTGGGAGGCCGCTATTAATGGAACTCGCATAGAGTGGTTGCACCGCCCCCACCTGCGCGGCCATAGTCCTGGTGCCCTACGGTCTCGGTAACTAGATCGAAGTGCTTCTGCTGGGAGGCCGCTATCGATACAACTCGTACAGATTCATTCATTGCCCCCACCTGCGCGGCCATGGTCCAGGTGGACGGCGCCATCTCCCAGCTCTTGACGCCCGCCCGCTTGAGCGCGGAAGTGGTCACGGTGATCGTCGCGATCACGGCGTCGGGGTCCAGCGGCATGTTCCGCAGCTTGAGCACACGGACCGTGATGATGGCCTGAGGGGCGGTGCCGGGAGAGCGGGAGCGGGAGTGGGTGTGCAGTGCGGGGTTGAGGGCGTGGCAGGCAAGGGAGCGGTTGGAGTCCGGTGTCCGAGTCAGCCGCCGCGGTGGTGGGGGAGGCTGTCATGTGCGGCAGAGGCTGCGGGTACGTGCCGGGGAGTTGACGCGCTGCGGGGAGTGCGTCCTGGGACGCAGACGAGGCCGGGCGCCGCACCTCGGGCGCGGCGTCGATGTCCTTGCGCGTGATGGCCTCGAAAGGGAAGTACGTCATGCGCAGCGCCACCTTGCCCGCGCCCTTGCCCTGAGGGCCACAACAACGCGGCAGCAGGGCACGCAGCGACACGTCAGCCTGGCCCGCCCAGCGCCACACCGCCCGGCAGCCGGCAGCCCGCCTCGGGGGCTGCAGCCTGCTCCCCGACCCAGCCGCAGCAGGCGCTGCTGTCCTCGCCATCAGGCCACCGAGCCCGCAGAGGAGAAACACCGTGCGGTCGGACGCGGCGGTCGCTCACCGGGCCGCCCGCGGAGCCCCAGTCGTTCTCGCCCAGCGCCGCCGGCACCGGCACAGGGTCGCGCAAGCCCTCGGTGCCCTGGCGGCAGACCTCCGCCAGGCGGACGATGGAGCGGCCGAAGATCTTGCCGTCGGCCAAAGCCTCCATGCGCAGCGTCTGGTTGGTGGGCTCCTGTTGGGTCCCGAGGTGGGTACCAGGGGTTGGCGGCCATGGCGTCAGGCAATGGCACACACTGAGCCGGAGCCGGGGAGGGGTGCGAGGTTCATGAGCCGGGGAGCGCCACACGGCGGCAGGGGGCGGCGTGCACGTAGGTGCGTGGCCGAGGGGCTGAGGCGGTGTGGCCCCGCCCAAAGGGCGCGCGGGGGTTTGTAGCCGTGCCAGCGGACACCCCTTCCTGGCCCTCGAGGTGTGCCGGATCGCATACCTGGAGGAGCGGGTACGTGTCCCGCTGAGGGTCTTCATGCAAGCAAGAAGACATTACCATGTAAACCATCATAACCCAAACCACACCAGTATGAACCCAAACAACAGTAGTATGAGAGCATCGGCGGCCGCCGCACCTGAATGAGCAGGTACTTGGTCTCGTTGAAGGCCACGATCTCGCCCGGCACCGGCTTAGCGCCCGGGATCTCCACCATGGGGGCCCGGCGCGGCAGCGTCTCCTGCGGGCGCAGAAGTGCGTCCGGGGTGCGCAGGGCCCAGTCAGCGGCACAGTGGGGCAATCATGCTGCTGCCCGTGCGGCAGTCAGCACGTGCTGCGTGCGAAAGCAAGCGCGTCGCGGGTGCGCTGGCAGGGCCCGCGGGCCGAAGGGACTGCCGCGGCTGCCGCAGCGCGCAGCCGGCCGCCGGCGGCCGCACCTCGACTTGGTCCAGGTCGCTGGTGAAGGTGAGCTTGATGTCGCTCGTGGCCTTGTCGGGGCCCAGCTCCTTGGCGCGCAGCACCTGCTCCGCGACAGCACAACGGGGGCCCACAGCCGATGAGCGCCTCGCCGGGCAGGGCAAGGGCAACACACGGCCTCGCTGGACACAGCGGGCCGCCCCGAGCGCAAGCCGGGGGCCGCAGGCGGCGGCGGGCGCACCGCTGCGGGCGTCACACGTGCTCCCCGGCATGCGCGGCACGCAACCCGACACACGCTGCCGTCCAATCATCCAAGCCGCGTGGCTCGGCCGGCTCGATGCGCGGCACACACGCACCTGCACGCGCAGCACGCCCCTGTGGCGGCGCATGAGCGCCTGCGTCATGGCCTTGTCCATGGCCGTCTCCTGTGGAACATGACCCGAGGCCACGGGCAGGGATGCACAGGGGTAAGGGTGCCAAGGGTGACGTGAACGCGCGTACGCGCGCGTTCTTCCGTGCACGAGGCCCGGGCCCTTTGCAGGGGGCCGGGAACACGATGTAGCCATCAGCAGGTGTTGTGTCCCTGACAAGAACCCCTCCCTTGCACTCCTTCTCCCTTCCCAACACGTACGCTTAGGATGGGCACCACGATGCGCTGCGGCCACACCAGCATCTGTGGGAGCGCGTAGCGGCAGCAGCACACGGGGCCGGACACGTGCGTGAGGGGGGGCATGCATGGGATGAGTGCTCCCATCGCGAGGCGGGCCGCCGCGGGACAGAAGCGCCTGCCAAGCGTCTGCGCGCCGCAAACAGCCTGCCGACACCCCCGCCCTTGGCTCTCTGCATGCCCCCATGTCGATCTTGTTCGGTGTGTACGTATCATGCCCTTCATTGTCATTTATTCTCATTACCTTGTTGATGACGTCCTTGAGGAAGTAGTCGATGATGGGCCGCACCATGGCCGGCAGCGCGCTGCCGCCCATGGCCTTGCCGAAGTCCAGCCGGTACTTGACCAGCGGCGGCGACGGCAGCGTGGCCATGGCCGCGACTGGAAACGAAGTTGGGAAGAAGGGGATGAAGGGGGGGCCATGCTCTGGTGAGTGGTGACGGGGCACCGAGGCAGAGCACGTGCTTGCAGGCTGGGCGGTGGCGGCTGCGGCGGCTGCGGCCGATCAAGGCGGCGCTCACCGAAGCCGGGGACGCGGTCGACCAGCGGCGCCAGCTTGACGCGGGCGGTGGCGGCGAAGGAGATGTCCAGCACGCGGGGGCACATCTTGCTGCGGTGCGGCGGCGCGCGAGGGTGAGCGCAGGGCGGGCAAGCAGTAGATCCGTCCGTCAGTTGGCGCAACAAGCGCCCAGGCCTCGCTAGCGCCGCGCGGCGGCCCCAAGCGCGGCAGGTGCACCTCCCCACCGTCGCCGTGCCCAGAGACTCGGCTAACTCCAGGCAAGCACAGTGTTGTGCTCAGCGACAGGGCGATGGTGCCTGCTGTGGGCCCTCACTCACGTGCCCACGGCGGTCTCGATGGCGAGGGTGATGTTGGGGTCGCCGCACCACTTGACCGACACCTCAATCGTGAGGTTGTCCTTCTGGCCAGGCGCCACGTACAAGCCTGCCAACGGGGCGACGTCAAGGGAGGATGTTGCCTTGGGTTTGCCCCTCAAGCAGGCCTCGCATCAGCGACGGAGGGTTGCGGCTGACATGCCAAGCGTCCTGACCGCTTCGCGAGCCCCGGCGCTTAGCGCGGCACACCCACCCTCGACGCGCACGGGCGCATTGCCGAACGTGAGGTGCTTAAAGCCGATGCTTTTGATGACGCCCCCCAGGGGCTTGGGCAGGTTGGCCAGCACGCCCGGCATCGTGGCGGTCACAACATCCTGCAGGGGGCCACGAGGCGACACTCATCTGCGCTCTGGGCCACAAGGCCACAACAAACTAGCAACGTCTGAGCCCCGAGTTCGGGCCCAACGCTGCCGGCATCCCACTGCAGGGGTGCACAAGGCGTAAGGGCTTCGGCGCGGGCCAACCAGTCCAACCCCAAGCGCCGGCACTGCGACGAGGGCCTGCGGCCAGGCTGGGCCCTTGTGACCGTGGCGACCATCAGCACGGGCGCCCCTTGGCAGTGGCCCGTGCCACCATCCGTGCGGCCAACCCCCACGGCGCCTGAGTGCCCCCGCCAGCCCGGGTGCACCTTGATCATGTTGCACACGGCCTTGTCCACGAAGGGCCAGATCTCCAGGATGAGCTGGTTGAGCCACTGCGCCCGCCAGAAAAGAAGGGCGCGGGCGGAAGGGGCGAGTCAGCTCCACGCGCTCGCACCACTCTAGCATCTCCTGCCGCCCGCCGTTGCTCCCGACACGCCCTTGCCGCCTAGCCGCAGGTGCCACTTCCAGGGCCTGTCTGACCCAACCCATCCGCAAGCGCCGCCCCGACCCACATCGCCGAAACGCCCCCGACCCACACTCGTTCGTGCGGCCCCGCTCGACCCACATCACCAGCGCCGCCCTCCCCGAGGGCCCCACCTCGAGCTTCTCCGTCTCCGACACCTGGAAGCCCGACGGCAGGCCGCCCGCCACCAGCTGCACGCCCTTGAGCCCCACCACCGTGCCCAGCTGCGAGGGACGAGAGGGGGGGTGTATCATTGGTGTTATGAACGCGTCGGCAGTCTCCGAACGAGAGGAGGAGGGAGGGGAGGGGCGCGGCAGGGAGGACGCGTAAGCTGTGGCACGCGTGGACTCAGCAGGGCGGGGCGCCACAGGAGGGGCCAGCGCCCCTGAGCCCCGCCACCGCGCAGAGATGCGGGGACGCAAGTGAGACAGAGAGCAAGAGCGGCAGACAGGCAGGCAGGCAGGCAGCAGGGCTACGCGGCGGTGCGCTGTGACGCGCTACGCTTCAGGACCACGCTACCAGGCGGCTGCCTGCCCCCGCCCCCGCGTGCGACAACCGTCGCTGTACATACGCTTCCCCGCACACGCGCGCACCCTCGCGCATGCAGACCCCTCGGCCCTCGGCAGGACCACCTGCAACGACCCTGGCTTGCCGCGAGCTGCTCCCTCTACCGCACTCGAGCGGCGCCGTGCAGCAACCGCCCGACACACCCAAACCCATCGCCGAGCGCCGCTTTGCCGTCTCTGCAGCCCCTCATTCTGTGCATGCTAAAACCCGCCGCCGCTCCCCTTTCACCGGCAGCAGCCCGGCTCCCAGCCCAGGCCGCCACTCACCACCTCGTTGGCCTCGGCCTTCCGCTTGCGGTTGTGCCAGTACAGGTAGCTCAGCCCCAGGCCGAGGCCCAGGCCCCACAGCAGGCTGTAAACCAGGCGGAACATGCCCGGCATGAAGATGGGCAGCGGCAGCGCCAGCGCCGCCACAGCCACCAGGAAGGCCGCCGACACGATCTGGTCCGCCGTCAGCGTCACCGTCGGGCCCTCCTTCTCCTTCTTGAGCGACCACAGCGCCTGCAGCGTGCTCTTCGCGTCCTTGCCCGCCTCCACGTACGCCTGGCTCGCCGCCTTGGCTGCCGTGCCCGCCAGCTGCGGGATGGCTTTGAGGTCGACCTTGGCGCCAGCCGCGGTGGTGGCGTCGGCAGCGACGGAGGCGGCTGCGGCGGGCGTGTTGGCGGTGCCGGCGGCGGCGGAGGCGGACGCGGACGCTGGCTCGCCCTCGGTGATCTCGGAGCATGCGGCGGCAACGGTCGCGGCCGCGGCGGCGGCCGCAGCGCCTGGGGTGCTTTGAGAGGGCGAGGTGGGTGTGACGGACTTGAAGGAGCCGCCCAGTGAGGGAACAGACTGTAGGGGCGGCGGCGCGGCCGGCGCGGCAGGCGCCGCAGCGGTGGTGGAGGGCTGCGCGGAGGCCGGCGTTGGCGGCGGCGCGGTCTGGGAGGAGGACGCGAAGGAGGTGACGGCTTGCAGCAGCTTGCCACCGGCGTTGGCCAGAGACTGGCCCGCGGGCGTGGGCGGTGGCGCCGTCACAGAGGGCTGCGCGGAGGCGGGCGTGGGCGGCGGTGCCGTCTGGGAGGAGGACGCGAAGGAGGTGACGGATTGCAGGACCTTGCCGCCGGCGTTGGCCAGTCCCTGGCCCACGCCAGCCAGGCCCTGCCCCACGGGTGTAGGCGGCGGAGCCGTCACAGAGGGCTGTGCGGATGCGGGCGTGGGCGGCGGCGCGCTCATGGAAGGACCTGTCGCAAACGACGGCACGGATAGCAGCGTGGGCGTCGCCGCAGGGGCCGCCGCAGGCGCCGCGGCCAGCGCCGGCTGGGCCGCGCTCGATATGGTGTCACGAACTGACGCGCCGAGCGAAGTGGCGGAGTGCAGCGCAGAGGACGCAGCCCTGGACACAGCTGCCGTGGCCGAAGCTGCCGCAGTGGACACGCTGCCAGCAACCTGCTGCGCGGCAGTCGTCGCTGCGGCCGCTGGCGAAGCAGCCGGCTTTGAAGCTTGCGTTGCTGCTGGCTCTGCAGGTGCCTTGGACGCCAGGGCTCCAGCGCTCGTCGCGGCCGAGGTAACCGCGTTACCGAGCACTGATGTTGCACTGGTGACAGCCTGCGACGCCTGCGAGGCTGCCTTCTTGGCACCACTGACAGCACCGTTGGCGGCGTCCTGCGCAGCGGACTGAGCACTGCTGACTGCCGACTTCACGCTCGACATGGGCAGCCCGCCCGCTGGGGCTCCGGGCTCAGAGACCTTCACATTCATTGCTGGCGGTACCGGAAGCAGCATGTCGCCTTCCGGAGCGGAACCAGAATCGGTCGACTTGGCAGCATCGGGCTTGCCAAGCACAACCGGGGGTGCGGGGTCCGCTGCCATCACTGTTGCTGACTAAAGCCGCTATGAGAATTTTTTGTTACAGAGTCAACATTTGCTCGCAAGTGCGGCCACCAAAACGCGTGCCTTTGACGGCAGGATCAACGCGTTCAGCGACTCGACGTGAATGTTGTATGGCACCCGTAGCTAATGTGACTGTCAGTGCTTCTCTGCGCTCGAGTTCGCGGAGATGTACGTGCACTCGCCTGACCAACGCTCGGGGCCGCGCTGACCGCCCTAATGCCGTGACATGTGCATATATGTAGATGGCATGAATGCTGATGTGGACCAGCAACCCCGTTACTTGGCCCTTTGCACGTACGCGCGACAAACCCCAGTTCTCCAAGTCGATTCTGCGCGTACTTCACATAAACCTATAGCGGCAGCAATGCAGTGGGGCTTAGGGGGCTTCGTGCGGGCGGTCTAACCGTGCCTAACCCGAGCTTATTGCACGGGAAAGCACGGCGTGACTGGGAGGATCCCCCATCAACAGAAACAGCCGACCCAGCGTACAAGACGAACAGAAGCAGAGTCCGAGGGGTTGGGGGGAGGGGCGCACCTGGCGCTTCGCAGCAGGGGAGAGGGACAGGGCGCCCCAGCGCCCAGGAGCAGCCAGGAGGGACCCTCGGAGGAGGGCGGGAACCGGCCAGAGCTACTGTGGCGTCCTGTCGGCTCCCTGCTCAGATCGCGAGGTAGCAGGGCTCGGCGAGGTCGCCGGTGGTGGCAAGGATGGCCGGCGGCACTTCTGTGGCTCGACGGCAGGGCAGGCAGGGCAGGAGGCAGGGTTCCGCCTGTATGCAGCACTTCGACACCAGGTGTGCAGGACTACCCTACATGCAGACCCAGGCACGGTGAAAGCCCCCACGTCAGGGGCACACGGGGCGTACATGTCTACAGCAGTACAATGTACCACACGCTCCACACGTGTTACATTTGGGCTCCAGCCCTGTCCAGCGCACGGCACGTCTGTTCTGGGCGGTGTCCAGCATCGCCTACAAAATCTCCCAGATCTCAGAGAAATATCCGTGTCTCGATTGCACCCAGCGCCTCGTTTGCGGGCCGACCCGAGCTGCCGAGCGGCCTGAATGGCAGCGGCAACTGGCTTCGCTTTAGTTTTCCATAACAGGGTGCAGCGGTCTCGGCATTGCGCAGGAGGACGCGACGCAGCTTAGCTGCAGCCGCGGGGGCTCATGTAGATATTGCCCTGGGCCTTGCCAGAGACAGCGAACTGCATCGTGTCACTGCGCTCCGGACCCACAAGCTTCCTCACGGCGCCATTCCACTTTACGTGTGCTGCGCTGCTGCCACGCCTGCAAGCCCTGGCCGTTTCTGGGGTCGACGCCCTCTCCCAGCTTGCAACTGCGTGATTGCGCGCGGCATGAAAGTGGGCAGCATTACGGAGCCCCATACGCCGGGCAGTCGGCGCAGGCACTGAACAGAAGCCCAGTGAGCGAGGAGGTGTGGTGGGGAGCAGCGGCCAGTGTATGTTGTAGCTAAGCCCGGAGCCTGTGCGCACTAAGCAAGTCCAAGAAGCTGGTGGTAGTAATAACTACCGGATTGCGAGCAAGCCTCGGGGATAGCCACAGACAGCCAGATCCCAATGCAACACCCAGACGGTGAGCACCCAACCGGAGTGCAGGGTTGTGAGGAAGGTCGTCCAGATAACGGGGCTGCGCCAAGTCGCAAAACTGCTTCAGTACACTGCGACCGCCAGGGGCTGCTCTGCCCCACCCCACCAACGTCGACTAACCAACGTCGATCGACGACTCGCCCCCTCCAGTTTTGCGCAGGACAGACAGGTGTAGCGCAATCGTTGTTGTTGCTCCAGCTGCCGTGGTGATGGTCAGCTCCGGGACTCACATGTGTCACTTCCCTCAGCAAAGTCAAGCCCGCTGTTGCCTCTTCCGATGCAAGACCAGAACAAGCGAGGTCGATGTAGCATAGCTCTGTAATGCTCAAATCGTAGTCTACTAAGGCGCGCGAAACTGGGCCAAATAAAAGCCCAGAGCTGTGGCGCAGGCAGAGAGGGGATGCTCATGCTCAATTGTGCGTATGTATATACCAATGTCTGCCATAGCAGCTTAGCTCGGCGCGGTCGTCTTACGCTCATTTCATGGGAGCACCCGAGCACCGGAGCACGTCCAGCGTTCATGGGAGCACCCGAGCACGTCCAGCGTTGAAGTGCTACACATGACAACAACATGTCATACAGCAGCAAGGGCATAGCATGCTGAACTTACCCACGCAAAGATCCCGCTTTTACTCATTAACGTCCGGCACCTCCGCAATAGCGCAAACCTGCGAGGGATGCAACTTGTGGTTTGCTAGCGGGCGACAGGCCCCGAACGGGCCGCTTGCCAGGTGGGTGCGGAGGCTGCGGACCACTACCTGCTGGAACCCATGGCCTTTGAGGCGGCAGAACAGCAGTGCGTCAGAGCGATTCCTAATCGCTGTAGGCAGCAAGCCGTGGACCTTACGAGTTCCACAGGAGGCCATGACGGACCCCGGTTGCTGCTGCGCGGGGGCCCCGTTGTTGGTGCTTACGGTAGGAGTGACGCCACGCATGCCCCACAGCGTAACCGCTGCCTCCGCACCGCAGGGAAATTATGCCCCCGGCCGGTTTAGAGGATTGCGCTCACTTATCGTGGGCTAGGCAAGTGTTTGCGCTCGAGTGGCGAACAATGCATTCACGCGCTTCGTCTGGGCGTACCGCTCCCCTGTGCTAGTGAGCGGCTGTTGGGGTTGGCTGATTGCCCTCCGGCTGGCGGCTGCCCAGTGAGCACCTGTGGGCGCTTATTATTGAAGCAAAGCCAACCCTGCGCGCAGGGGCAACGGTGGCCGTGCCTGGTGTGGCGTCTCCGGTGCTGCTTCCCTGGTGTGCCCGTGTGCGTGTCTGATGTGCTGGGCTCGTGTTGCGTACGTGGCCTTGTGTTTATGTGTGCGCGGGCGTGTCTGCAGTTTGCTTCGCCGCAGAATGCGAACTGCCATGTACGGGGGGCGCATGTGTGCGCAGACAGTGCATCCAGCGTTGAACTGCCATGAACAGGGGGCGCGTGTGTGCGCAGACACTGCATCTAGCATTTCAAAACGCATTGCGCCTACCCAGGTTCGAGCTGGGGTCTTCACGGCCACAACGTGATGTACTAACCACTATACGATAGGCGCGTAAGGAAATTCCCGGGATGACAGTTGTGAAAAAGTTTTGGATTACGGACGGTATTTGCAGTTATCCGTTGACGGTTAGGGCCGGAAGGCGAACCGTCGCGCGGGTCACCGGGTGTATCGCGATTCGTGGACAGCGGCCCGGTTCGCCGCCGCGTGCCCTGGCCTCGTGGACTCGTACCGGGAGCGGCACTCCTCGGGTCGCGACTACATGCACCTGTCGGCCGCGGCGCGCTGCGGTGCTCGGCTGGATCGTGTCTATGTCCTGCCGCTCCTGATGCGCTACGTTATGGTAGCAGCCGTCGCGATGGACTCTCCTTCCGACCACCGGCTGGCTACCCTTTGCCTTCTGCCGGGGGAGCCGCCGTGCCGCGGCCCTGGCCTTCACCGCACCCGGCTGTCTTTAGCTGCCCACGAGGACCTGAAGGGCCAATTTGCTGCGTGGTGGAGACCGCCACCATGCCAGCGGAGGAGCAGCATGCGGCGGTTTTCAGCTGGTGGCCTGCCTTCAAGCAGCGCATTGCGGCGAAAGCCGCCGCGCTCAACCAGACCGCCCGTGCCCGGTGGCTGGCTGCTACCGACGCCGTCCGCGCCGCCAAAGGCGCCTGTGCTGACGCCCGTGCCTCCGTGGCGGCGGCGCCGGACTCAGTGGCGGCTTGGACGGGGCTTGTGGCAGCGCAGGCGGCCGTCAGCAGTGCCTTGCGCGAGGAGTCGGCAAGGGTTGCCCGAGCCACGCGAGTGGCCTGGGTCCGGGCCGGCGAGCGGCCCTGCCCTGCCCTGACCAAGATGGTCCGTCCACCCCGAGACGTGCAGACAGTGTCCGGGCTGCGGGACGCGGCGAGGCGCCTGGTGACTGACCCCGCCCGGCTGCCTGGCATTGTTGCGTCGTTCTGGCAGTGCATCTGTCAGCCGCCTTGCAGCCTGGCGGCCGCCGACCGCGACGCCGTCCTAGCTGCCGTCACTGCCCAGTGCCCACTCGCCGCGCCTGGAGCCTGACCCGCCTTGGGCGCCCCCACCGTGTCTCTTTCCGAGGTCGAAAGCGCCCTGCGTGCGGCTAAACCTGGTATGGCGCCTGGCCGTGACGGCTTACCCGTTGACCTCTACCGCTCCTTCACTGCCCAACTGGCCCCAGCCCTCGTCCGCTTCTTCACCGCCATCGGCACCCTCCGCCGCCTCCCTGCCGGCTTCCTGACTGGCGTTATCTCGGTCATATACAAGGGCAAGGGGGCCGATCGCGCCTTGGCCGGCAGCTACCGCCCCATCACGCTGCTCGACGTGGACTATCGCCTGCTGACTCGTCTCCTCGCCAGTCGCCTCGGCCCTGGCCTTGCGGCCGTCATCCCGCTGGAGCAGTCGGCTTTCCTCCCGGGCCGGTCCATTGGTGCTAACACGCGCTTCCTCCGCTGCCTCCCCCTCCTCCTTTGTCGGCAGCACCGCTCCGCGGTTGTCGCGTTCCTGGACTTGTCCAAGGCCTACGACACTTATCGACCGCTCCTTCCTGTTTGAGGTCATGGAGCGGCTTGGCGTCGATGCCGCCTTTATGGCGTGGGCGCGCCTACTGTTAGGCGCCACGGTGGCGACGGTGGCCGTCAACGGCTACGTGTCCAGCCCGGTCCGGCTGCACGCGGGTGTTCGTCAAGGCTGCCCTAGCGCCCCTCTACCTCTCCGTCGCCCATGCGCTGCTGTGCTGGCTGAAGGACCGCGATGTAGGGGTGCCACTGACCCCTGGTGATGGCGCCAGCCATGTTGTGGGCTGCCAGTTTGCCGACGACGCGCAGGCGGTCCTGGCGTCCGCCAACAGCGTGCCTGGCTTTTTGCAGCTCATGGATGCCTTCGGGCGGGCGTCGTCCGGCCAGCGCATCAATGCTTCCAAGTGCGAGCTTCTGGCGGCGTGCGACCCGGCGACAGCCCCAGCCCCGCCCCAGCTTCCGCCCCCGCCCCCACCTGCGCCTGCGCCCGTGCCCGCGCCCGCGCCCCTCCCAGTGCCCGCGCCCGCGCCCCTCCCAGTGCCCG